>CM041779.1:25355651-25372041 GCA_023374045.1 Limonium bicolor | reverse complement strand
TTGTATTAGGATACTTAATCAAATAGCTAGACAACGTAGGGGAAACTAGAGGTTGGATTAGGAAACAGAAAGGCAAGATAGGAGAAAACCCACCAGTTCGGTGTTTCAGTTTTCAGTTCCTTTCCTGGTTAATATTTGGGTTCCTGTAACGTTAACAATGTTGCTATGGGTTCTTTTGAGGGTAGAATCACACTAAGACACCTAACTAATAAGCTCACTGGTTTGACAAAAAAAACTGAGAAACCAGATCAGTAAGTAACAGATAAGAGGAAGAATAAGTCATATCAGTTTCTGGATTTCTTTTTCTTCTTGTTTCTGTAAACAAAGTGCAGAGAGAGTGCCTATGTGGCTTTGGGGTCTGTGTCGAAATTAGAAGTTGGTAATACACCTAACTAGGTCGGCTATCAAGTTGAGGAAAAATGTAAAAAAGATCTATGAACAAACAGAAGGAAATCAAAGAGAAGTTATCAGGTTTTCTTTTTGCAGTACCAGTTTTCCTGAAACTAGTGTCTTCTGTATAGCTGTGTACAGAGAGATTAGAAAGAGTGTAATAGGTGGCTAATGAATCTAAAATATCCCTAAACCACGTGAGTAAGTTATAACTACTGAGGAGAAAATTTAGAAGTTAGAATAACTAACTACAATCAAGGGTTAAACATAAAGATATATATATTCTAGTTTTAGTTTTCAGTTAGAAGTTGTCCCTGTGTAACTGAATTACCAGTGGTGTGTGAGTGTTGTATTATCTAGCTAAGGGACCCAACATCTAACTAATGCACCTAAGCCGAACCGTAAAGGAATTGGGTGAAATTAGAAGACTGATAAATGAACTAGAAAGGAATGAGGAAGAGACAATGCAATTTCGGTTTTAGATTTCTGTAAACCTGTTCTCTGTCTAACTGAGGTACAAGGAGCATAAGTGTGTTGAGTTCTCTTGCTAAACAGACCACAACATAGCTAATGCATTAGGTAAATCTGTAAGAAAGACTGGGTAGAATTAGAAGAAAAAAAAACTGAAAAGGGATACAAGGGGAGATATCAGTTTATATCTCAGATTTTGTTGTTGGTTTCAGTTCTGTACAACTATATTGTAGGTGTATTGAGGGTGTGCTTAGAACTGGTTTCAATTTAAAACATCTCTAATATTCCTAGGTGAGGTTATAACACTTTTGGGTCAGATAAGAAAAAAAGGGGGCAGATTAATAATTTACAAAACAGAAACAAAAGAGAGATTGTTAGTTATGTGGTTCCAATTCGTTTTTATTTTCAGATTGTCAAGGTTGGGCTGTTTCTGTGTACTTAAGAGTATAAGGTATGTGAGTGTTTAGTTGAGTCTAAAACAGTGTTAACACCCATAGCTGGATGGGTAAATTCTATAGGAAAGCATCAAACATTAGTTGAACTAGCTAGATACAAGAATCAAGAGGAGATATATAGATTGTGTCTCAGATTTCGTTAAAGATGTAGTTTCTGTATAATTGAGTTACATGGGTGTTATGAGGGTGATGTTAGAGTTATATTGAACCCAAAACCTTTCTAATGCATCTAGCTAAACTTACAAAACCACTCGGGAAGTTTAGACACCGTTAGACATATTAAAAGTGTGATAAAATAAGGTTATATACAAGAACCTTATTTCAGTTTGGAAATATTTAAGCTTCAATATAAGGGAGTTCTAGAAGTGATTGAGGAGTGTTATTGTGTAAATAATGAGCTCAAAACATAACCACTTAGCTAAGAAAGGAATACCTTTTAGACAAGTTAAATCTATCTTATAGAAACATGTTACACGGTTGACGCTTAAATGCTCTAAAAAGTAGCTAGGACAAAGGACTTAGTTAACGTGTAAAATAAGGGTGTGAATGCCCTAGGAGTAACATAAAGTCTAACACGTGGGAAGTCCTAAGGGTGAATAAAGGTTGAACATTCAACGAAGATTTATCTAGGAAATAACACCCGATAATAAATTAATAAATTCGGGAGTGTCACAAAGGTTGTCACATGAAATCATAAACTGACACATTGTTTGTAATTAACGCTAGGGCCGTAGCGAACTTCGACCAGGACTCCGTGTGTGAGACTACTTGCTTCTGATCCAGGTATGGACATGTGTGGTTCGTATGTTGCCGTGTTACACGGCTTGTGTGTTGGTGCTTTGTTTGACAATGACTATAAGACTATAGCATGAAATTGGATTGCTTCTCATGGCTTGCTTATATGCTTGTTATATATCCTTGTGGCATATTATTTGCACACACACAGTAGTTTAGTCCCTTTCTCGTTTATGGAACTTGAGATGAACCACAATGAACTATGAAACAGAGAAAACTCTATAACGCGAACTCCTCTCTAACCATTGAGGACGTACCATGACACCCACTATGGTGTCTATTCATTAATGATGATGAAGAGCAAATCTCAATTGGTGGGACTTGACAACCACGTAAACAAACAAAAGAACTATACAAAGAGAAAACTCCTCTCTAACTGTAGAGGACCGCTAATGACACCCACTATGGTGTCGAGATTATAATGATAATGAAACGAAAAGTACCAACTGGTGTCGAGATTATTGAATCGGGTTATTTATTAAAATGAATCATTTTTATTAAATACTATATAACATGCTCGTAAATCATAGTATAATCCTCAAAACTACTTATTATACTTGCGAACTAATATACTACTAACTATATAATAGATGTACTTTGAATCAACAAAATTATTTGAATCATATCCTTATTATTATTACTCCACTTGTAATTAATAAATATACCGAGTTAGCTAGAAAAATACAAGGATCATTAATACAAAGATAAAAATCACCACTACCATAGTTTTAAAACAGATTATTTTATTAAACGCATTGTCTTTATTAATACTGTATAATATGCTCGCAAACTATATAATATATTTGTAAACTAGAAAATAAATGTTTTAAAATTTAGGGGTATTTCACAATAATTGGGAACAAAGGGAATTCTTTGGCATTGCCCAGCCCGCCCGGCCCAGTTTATAATTTTTTATATTATTATTATAATTTTTTTAAAAAATTTAGAATATATTTCCTCTCTCTGGCTTTGTTCTCTCTCTCCTCTCTCTTCTCTCTCCTTTCCCTCCCTCGTCCCCCGTGTTCTCTCCCACCCTCTCTATTTCTACTCTCTCTCTCCCCTCTCTCCTCCTCCCCATCGTCCGCCCGGGCTCCTATCCGGTTTTTGCCCCTTTTGCCTGGGTTTTTTCAGGCCTGATTTGTTGTCCAAGGTTCCCCGAATTTTTTTCAGATAGGCTTTTTGGGTTTTATTTCCAGGTTCGATCGGGTTGGGCCGCCAAGCCAGGTTAGTGTTGATTAGCTCTACCCAACTCAACCCATTTAAAAAAGTGTTAACTTCAATTGAACCCATTTAGTTAAAAGGATTAACCCAACCCATCAACCTAGGCATAACCCATTTAACTTTTTACATAAATAAATAAATAATATTTTATAAATATATGAATATAATGACATATTTTATTAATTAAGCAAAAGACCATGGGATTCCATGAAATTAAACGATGAACCAAGGAAGGCGATAGGTGTTTAACATAAAGATGGGCACTAATGTCAATTCAAACTAAAGCCCATAGTCTGCACCATTCTTACCGTTTTTTATCCCAACCCTAATGTTATTTGGTTGCTGGAAAAGAGAGGCTTGCGCTCATTGGTATTTCTTGTTATTCTGCTGACTGATGTGAACAAAGCTTCAATCTCGTTCTCCCATTGCGGTTGCAATAGGTGAGATTTCTTTTCGTTGCTTGCTGGACGACAGTAGAATTTGGGGTCTTGTTTTTTATTGAACAGAATGTTGGGTTTCTTAACTGCCCACTTAGTATTTAGCTTAGCCATAATTGTGTACGTTTTTTTTTTAAAAAAAAAATTAGAATCAAGACGAAGTGTCAGTGTTTTAGATAGAAATTTTCTACTACTACCTTATGATCTTTTGGATTTTTCTCTCGTTGAGCTGGAGTTGGAAAGTGCATATTTTTTTCAAATCTAGACGGAACAAGTGATTTTATATTTTGAGGTTGTATCATATTCGCAAGAAGTGGAGGTATTTATAATGCCGCCATGGGTGCCATTTGAAAACCCTGCTAGTTTCTACCTTGATGAGCCGAATTTTGCCTGGCTCTTGTAGGTTCCTGTGCTATTCTGAGCTCCGTGAGTTGCTGGCTTCTTTGTTGAAATGGAGTTTGTGAGCCCCGAAGGTCTTCGCTTAGATGGTCGCCGTCCCATGGAGGTATTTCGGTCTTTCCATTTCAGGGGTGATACTACATTTAGTTTTCTTTATTTGCCCTTGAAATCCGATATTCATTCATAATCAGATGAGACAGCTTCGGGCAGAAGTTGGTGCAGTGGCCAAGGCCGATGGGTATTGTTTTGGTCTCCCTTTGTCAACTTGTGTTTTTTCTCATAACTTTGTTTGAATATCTTTTTTTCTTTCTTTGAAAAACTTCAGTTATATTATAACTCAGTCATCAGTGGCGGATCCAAGAGTTTGTCTCGGCCCCCCCCCCCCCCCCCTTTGGATCCGCCTCTGTCAGGCATGCTGGTATTACATGAAAAGCAAGAATTTGATATTTGGCTGTTTTGTCTTTCCAATTTTTCTCGTAGCTCGGCTGTCTTTGATATGGGGAACACTAAAGTCATTGCAGCAGTGTATGGCCCTAGAGAGGTACTTGCAGTGACTAAATATTGCCTATATATCTAATGAACTTAGGGGAAGTTCTTTTACATTTCATAGCAGTAATCCAAGTTGGGCTGGCTTGATCAAGTGCTACTCATAAACTTGGGAGTTAAATTGTCAGCTTCACCCATATTGATACATGTTTGACTTTTTACCATCTGTGTTAATTAGGTTGAGAACAGAGGACAGCAGATCAATGATCATGCTCTGGTGTGTTCTTGCTAATGATGATTTTCTCTTTTCTGAAATGGCTTTATCCCACCTTGTAAGTTATAACTTGCTCTAATTTTTTTTCAGGTTCGATGTGAATATAGCATGGCTAATTTTAGTACTGGAGACAGGAGGAGGAAGCAGAAGGGTGACAGGTTGCCTACTGAATATAGCATAATTGTTTTCCCCTTACCGATCTTTTGTTTTACTAATTATGGCTGAAGCGTAAAACCCATTTGATTATTGTGCTATATATGAAGTTACAGTTTGTGGGAGAAGCTATTTTTGTTGCTGGAAGTGTGTCTACCTCTGTAGTAGCTTTGTCACTATAGATTGATGTTTTTATGTGTGTAATGGTCTCTACTGTTTTATATGTGCTCATTGTTTTTGTTTCTATTGTATGGTGATCCTCGTATCTGTGAATTAGTTGCTGAATACTCGTTAGTTTAGCATAAGTATTCCTTCTTGGATTTGCTGTTCAAGTTAATACTTGAATTTGGAACTTTTCAGGCGATCAACAGAAATATCGATGGTCATTCGACAAACTTTGGAAGCTTGCATAATGACACACTTGATGCCTCGTTCCCAGGTGACATACCTTCTAGAGCCTCTATAATGCTTGCAGTTTGTTATCTCACCAATGGTCTTATTTTCATCTGTTACTAGAATGATTAGATTATTATTTTCAGATTGACGTATTTGTGCATGTTCTCCAAGCTGATGGAGGTAGGTTAACTTTTCATGAGATTTTTGTTTAACATACATTCTTAGGCTTACCTTCATTCAAAGTTTTCATAGCTTTATGGTGCCATCCATCTGTGTGCGTAGCTGTATCCCTCTTTGTTAACCAGAAATTAACTCCTGCACTAGGAACAAGATCAGCCTGTATCAATGCTGCAACTTTGGCACTTGCTGATGCTGGAATTCCTATGCGTGATCTGGCCACGTCATGCAGTGTTGGATATCTTAATAGCACACCACTTCTTGGTAATTTCTTTTACCATGATCTATTGCATTTTTTTTGTCTCTTCAGAGTTTGTAGATCTCATAAAAATTGTGCTTGATCAGATCTGAATTATGTAGAAGATAGTGCTGGTGGGCCTGATATTACCGTAGGTTTCTTGTCAAAGCTTGATAAAATTACTCTGCTTCAGGTGAGTAGTGTCTTATAATTATTCTGTTTGAAGACAGAAATCTATATTCATGGATGAAGCCATAATTGTTCATACTTTTCTATCTTTTGCCATCTCAGTGCCTGCTTTGTAGCTCATCAATGTGCATTTCCAGTTTGCAAATTGTGATTGTAATGACATGATATAAGTACCAAGTCCCATGATTTCCAGGCAGTTATGATTGTTGGCATTGATTTTACAAATTTATTTTGTGCATCAATGATTTCAATCTATCCATTTTGTTCCTCATGTTTATGTATAGATGGACTCTAAGCTGCACATGGACATCTTTGAAAATGTGATGCAACTTGCAGTAGAAGGATGCAAAGCAATTGCAAAATACATCCGAGAAGTAAAGAAATATTACCTATCTGATATTTGAGATTGTAAACAGAACTGGAAATTTAGACTAGCATGCTCGTTTTGTCTGAACGCTTGTTTTATGTGTCACAGGTATTACTTGAGAATACTAAGCAACTGGAGTGCCGTCGAGTTACTTAGGTCTTGTGGTGCCAGACTTTGGGAGGACTGCTAAACCTTTATCCGTATTCTGAAAGAACTGTGGTGCTTTTCACTCAGTCCTTGTGTAGTGAGGTCTTCTCTGTCGCTTGGCCTTTTCTCGGTCTATTGTCATGTGTAGCCAAAAGAGCCTAAGTATGTCAAATGTTACATTAAGTTGACCATTTCGGCTGGAAAAAAAATATCCAGGCCCAGTTTGATCCATGTTGATGTTACGCTTTATTACATTCGGTTTGGTATGTCAAAATTTAGCATGCTGTATTTCTCTCTATATATAAGTTGGATGTACACCCATTTGCAACAATCAAAGTGGCACAGTGGAAGTTTGGTGGGCCTATAATCCAGAGTTCCTAGGATCAAAACCTGAAAAGAGTAGTGATTTTGGGAATGATATATCAAAATGTAACGTTTTTATAGATGAAAATGTATTATCAATTTCTTTTTAGGCTGAAAGGATGTAAGTTGGGTTGGTTTAGTGGAGTTTTTCCATGCCTTGGGATAATATGGCACATTGGCACTTCGTGCAACTGCTAGGGAAACCAAAGCATGGCTTAATTTGGACAAAATAGACAGACCCAAGCCATTTTAAAAAGTGATTCAAAAACCCAACTCACCGATTAACCTGTGAATTAACTATTTATATTTTTTACATAAATAAATGAAATTTTATAGACATAACAACATGTTATAGATTAATACATCATTAAATATAATATAAAAAATAAATGACATCATGTGTGTTAATGGAATCTTAAATTAATTAATGTGTTTCTACCACCACACAAATGATAAGTGTATAAATGAACATGTTTTTGGGATGTATTCATGTGTTTTATCAATTAATATCATGTTCATTTTTTCACTTTAGCTAAGTGTCCTTACACATTTATTGCTTAAACATGAAAAAATCTAACAAGGAGCAAAGTAGACAAAGCTAACAACGCATGGGCGTAAAAACAGATCTCAAATCAGAACTATAACGAAGAATCTGGGGCCTGTACAAGTTGTGTCCGGACATATGTCCGACCTTGCATATCTCAACACAAGCCGAGAGCAGCAATAGAAATATTCGATTTATGTCCGAACATACAAGTCCGGATAAGACTCCAAATGCAGTATAACCGCGTGAAATAAATAGGAAAAAGGGGAAGAAAGAGAGGTAAGCAAAACATGGAAAAACACAGAAAAGAAGAGGAAGAAGAAAGAGAAGAAGAAGAGGAGCAGAAGCTCCACCTCCATAAAAGCTCATGTTCAATCTCCAATGGCTAATTGTTCTTCCCTTTCTCTTATCAAAAGAGAGGATGGAGATTTTGCCCCAATATCCTTAAAACTCCATTGTTGAATCTTAAACTCCTTCAATGTTTTATTTTAGTTCTTGTTCTTAATGAAAGAGAATTATTGTGCATTTATGCTCTTAAGCTTGTATTCTTGTGATTTGAGGATTTGTTTAAGGTTTGCTCAATGTGTTACATTTGCGGGTTTGAACGGAAGGGTTTGCGGAAGTATAAATCTAAACCGTGGGGACTAAACCAATGTACTCGCTTCTCAAGAAATTTGAGATGAGACTACATTGCAACTTAAGGAAACTTGTGTTTAACGCTATCAATTGACTAGGTAATCGAACGGCCGTAGATTTTCGACTTAATTGGTTAGGATTAGTAGACCAAGGTTTGATTATTTATCATTTTAGTGTTCTCGTTGTTTAGCTATGAGTTCATGAATAAAAAAAATTGGTAGTAAAGGATGAAAGAGGCAAAGATCCATCCCGAGGTACAATTATCTTAGAGTAGTTAGTTTAGTTTTATAGTTTTCTTTATTTCAATTTATCAACCCAATCCAACAAAACCCCCAAAATATTTACTGCACTTTATCCTTTTGTATATATATTTGTATGTACATTACTAAATTGTTAAGAAGCCAGATAGTTACGAAGTCCTTGTGGATACAACACTTGTTGTACTACTTCGACTGGATTCACTGTCAATTAGTTTACAGAATATATTCATTTATATGTTGCCTCATCAAACTCCTCATACCTTTTTTCTTGCCCTCAAGAAAAACTATGAACCCAAGCAAGTAGGAATGCTCAAAGCTAACAAATACTAGCATGAAGTTTGGGATAATAGAAGAAACAAAAAGTAACTAAAACTTTTCGGGAGTGTGAACCATCACCTACTGGTGGCATGGGTATGCTTAGGGAAAAATAAAATATAGAGTTTCGGGGTATGATCCGGAGTGCTTCAAAGCCTTAAAAGATTAGGTAACTTGGAGAACTTTTACCATGACCAACTTCTCTCAAGAATGAGCATTGGATAAAAAACAAAAGGAAAAATTGATTTATGCATTTGTTTCACTTTTGCACAAGAGATGAGGAGATAAATTTAGGCATTTAGCCTTCTGCATTGAAGAACACTCAATTGTCATTTATGGTTACCAATGGCGTCTCTCAAGTCCTTTAAGACTTTCACAAAACCACACAAATATTTAAACTAGTAAAATAAAAATTCTAGAAATGCTAATAAAATATAATAACCCAAACAAAATCTTAATCCTAAAAATAAAATAACAAAGATAATAAGAAATTATCAATCAAACAAAATTCAATAAAGATCCTAATTAAAACAACAAATCAAAATAACGCAAAACAAAAAATTAACTGAGAATAAACAAAAATAAAATAAAGACTAAACTAAATAACCGTGCCTCCCCGACAACGGCGCCAAAAACTTGTACGGGTTAAAACCTAGTACGGCAAGTGCACCGGTCTTTTGTAGCAAGTTTTTCTAAGGTGTTTCGTAAGGTTATCGAACCAATGAGGCAGTGTCTAGTTTAATCTAAATCTGAGACTAAATATTAAACTGATGAAAACAAATAACCGGAAATTGGGGGGTTTAATTGTTGATTTTCTAACTCTAAAATTAATTAAATAAATAAGTAACAAGTGTACCTCTTTGATTTGAATGTTCTGACCATTCATAACCAGACCAAACCTACGGCGTGCGCATGGTAATCCCATTGAATTTTTCATGGTACACACTTCTACCGGTTCACCTTCATGATCATTATTACATCTACCATGTTGGAGCTCATCATTGTAGTAATTCCAGACACTACAAAGACACACGACCCAACAAACTGAGAAACGGTATTCTCTTGTCTTGTAGTATTGTCTTGTCGATCAAGAACTCCATGTCTTGCTTGAATTCAAAATGTTGTCCCTCGACGAACTTGTGAATACTCTCTAAGGTAGTGTCTGGTGATCCGGTGGATGCATGAAGCCAAGCTTTTAGGGCCAATTGTGCACTCTCCACCCTGTACACGTTGAAATCATTAATTAGAAAGATATCTCACAACAACAAAATTGAACATTTACTTATTAATAATTATTAAGGAACCTATTAGTTGATGTGTTACTGTAGTGCAAGACTCTTTTAACTCGTGGGGTCAGCAATTTCTCATGATGACATAACCACGTGGTCTCTAGGTAGTGGGTAAAGGGATGATTAGCTCCGTACTTCTTAATTAGTCGGTCGTATTCTTTGTCATACTGAGCGATAGTATGAGAATGAACAAGCCTCTGCCAACAATGTGCTACTACTGCGGTGCCTTTGTTAGCACAAGACAATAACTTCACCACTTTAGCCTCCACATTCCTACTGATATGCCACTGACATAGTAGGAGGGGAACACTTGGAATGACCACTGTGAGTGCTTTCACTAAGGCCTTTTCATTATCAGTTACAACAACTTCAAGAAGGGAACTCATCAGCTTCACCAATTGTTGAAGCATCCAGGTGTACGCGGTCTCTTCTTCTCTCACCAAGAAACTGAATGCTATGTTGAAGTTTTTGCTGGTTGACGTGACTCCGACAAACTCAACAAATGGTATCTTGTACTTGTTCGTCTTATAAGTGTCGTCACTCAGCACGACATATGGAAACATTTCAAACATTGTAAGAGAGAGCGGGTGCGCGAAGAAAATGTGTCCCAGCTAGAGTTATCCTATGCAAAATTACATTGTAACACAAATTTCTCAAAACATTACAACACCATACAAAATTACTATAAAGAAGTTGGGACACTAACTTGGAAATTTCTTCGACCTCCAGCTGTAGTTACGATTGGTGAGCAAATGGATGGGAGATGCAACATCAGTACGCCCGTTGCGGTCCTCCCTTCAGAATTAAGCGACCAGATTATGTACTGAAGTTTTGTCCATCGTGTTGTTAGGGGTCATGTCATGCATATGAGCGCACATCTGTCGTGACGCAACTCCACTATTGTGCAAGCTATATAGGATTGATTTGTCATCCACAATGAAGTGATGACACACAAAATGAGACTGAGGATTACGAGCCAGATTATGGCTGTGCATCGGCTACATAACAACAACAGACCACCCAAAAAGAGGCCCACTGGGAATGCTTAGACAAATGTAATAGTAGCATTTCTTCGATGAAGGACGCCTTTGGCTAGAAGAGGATGATCCTTGGCTATTTCGTTACCTAGTCTTGTCATACCTTTCAGACGTCAGCACAAGTTCATCCTCATCCCTAACAGCCTAATCAAATGTATGTTGTTATTCTCGGAATGCAGGTAATCAAAGCAGCTCCCTCTTCTTTGTCGACAAATATTTTACTCGTGTTGAATAGATGACATGTGTTTATATTCACCTCTTCGTGGTCATATCCAACAATGTTTTCACCCTTAATAACATAAAATAACGTGTGGTCAACTAAGGCAAAGAGCACGGTCAACGTAAACAATGGAAGAGCGTAATTAAGCAAAAATCTAACAGATGAAGCACAAACTAGTCAAAAATAATAATCTCAGGTAAAACCCGGTTAATTAAGTCAAAACAGGTCCTAAAAGGTCAAAACTGGTCAAAATGGAGAAAAAAACTAGCCTAAACTGGTCAAAACCGGCCAAACCACCAAGTTCAGCCGGCGTCGACGCCCCCAGCAAAGGGCATGTGCCAACACCCGCCTTCTTCAGTGGTCGTTGACACTCACTCTCTCATACCGCCGCCATCGTCCGATGTATCTCGCCATTGTTAACGCTTGGTGTCCTTGGTGGGCATCACTGACCGCACGTCGACGCCGGCTCACCTGGGTGGCCATCGACGCCTACGCTCCGGGGCAGAGTTTGTTCCGCTTTTGTCCTACATTTTTATCCAAATTTAACTCAAAAATACTACAAATATGTTAAAAAATAACTTTGAAGGAGCCCCTCGTATATCATCATCGATGTTAATATTATCCAGATGTTCCTGAGATGTCCCTGCAGCTTCGTCTTCATTGTTTCCGTCTCTTTTATTTCGACCTCCGAAAAATTTCTCGAAACTCTTACATGTCATTGATAAGTGGTGAAAATATGTACTTACGGGTTTATATTCACCTTCATTTTATGTGGCCTATAACCTATTTTCATCACTTTATAGAGTATTTTGTTTTATATTGATGAACTTACACATTTTGGTTATAATTTAGGTAAAAACTTATTTGAGCATGCTTTAAAGATGCAAAAAGAATTGTCCGGGTGCATAGATGAAGTCTTCATCACTCAAGGTTTATAACACAATAAACGGGGAGCAAATCAAAGCTTAAACGAAGAATTTATACCATATTTAAGGTGTGTCTGACACTGTGTCAAGACTTGTAGGTCTGGACAGAGGCCATAAGTGATTCTGAAAGTCAGGAACGACAAATTCGGAGGGGACGGAGAGCAAATAGGCACAAGCTATAAATATCCAGGTATGTGTCCAGCTGAACGCACCTTGACAAGACCTCACACAGACACTAGACATTCACACTATATTAGTGTCCAGATTTGTGTCCTGGACACACCCAAACAACAAACAAAGCCATGGACCTGAACCGAATACTGCATCTCACCTGGACATATGAAATCTCGCCTAGACAAACTAAGATCTCACCCGAACAGTGCATTTGAGAAAAAAAAACAAAATCAAAATTCATTTCCGTGTGAGGGGAGGCATATGTGGACGTGTGTGGGGAACTTCGAACGCTTTTATAGATTGAACAAAGATAGAAGACAGAAGCGACCAACCGAGAAAGGAAAATAAAAGGAATGGAGAAAAAAGAGAAAGGAAGAAGAAGAAACTGAACTCACTCCCATTGAAGCTTTATCTACGGTCCATCTCTAACTCTTTTGTTCATTTTCAATTTTAATGTGTGAGTAGTCTCTTTGTGTACCCTGGGATGGGGTTTTAACCCTAAATCCCCAAAAATGCTAGTAATACTCCCTTCATTTAATGTAGTTGTTTTCTCTCTTAAAACTTATTGAATGCTGCAGAACAGGTCTTCTATAGCATTTATGGTGATCCCTAACAACATATATCCTTGAGTTAGGGGTTTGGACCAAGAGAGATAAACCCTAGTTTTTATCTTCAAATTAGGCGTCGTTCGCTGCCCGTGAAAAAAAATCAAACGCAGCATTTGCTGTGTTACAAATAACGGTCATGTGGTTAACCAATTAGAAGTTGAGAATGCTTTAAATAGTGGGCTCCACTGAAAAAACAGTCCAATAATTATCTAACACGTATACACATCTGTCTAGGATGCCGGACTTTTTTTCTCTCGCGGTGAACGAACGCCCCCTTAGTTGATGAATCATATTGTTGTTATTCAGAACTTGTGATTAATGATATCTAGTGACTTGTGGCTAACTGAACAAGGAGTGAATCTAGCAAGGTAAGAGATGGCTTACCATGATTTGGATAGTCATTATATGAGTTATAATAGAAAACTAGAGTGAGGTGAGATTAAAGGCAAATTTAGGTGTATTTAGGTAAACACAACCATCCTAAAGTACATGTTCATCAAATCTATTAAAACACTATTTTAATTTACTCGTTTGTTGTTCTTATTGTGTTAAGCTTGACACCGCTAAACCCCTCAACTTACTGTTTTTATTTCACTAAATACTGAGACTAGGAAGATAGTAACAAATTTCATTGTGGATACGACACTTGTTATATTACATCAATTAGATACACTTGCCTACACCTTACACACATATATATATACTTCACTCTCTTCTTTTCTCCCTTATATGATTTATGAATTTTGAATATAATTTCATAACCTACCCATCATCTTTATATAATGGTTTGGGTAATATTTGTAATGTGTCAAAAATTTAGATGGATATTATAATTTTTAAAATATTTTAAAGGAATAACAATAATACTATTTTTATTACGCCAATGTTAACCACTTAAAATCTCTAGAAAATCACATTTATTACAGAGAAAATGTTATAATTATAACAAGAGAGGTAAGCAAATGATGGACTAACTTTTGCAATTCTTAGGGTAATTATTGATTCACGAAGTCCAATCCACCCTTAATTTATTTTGTTCACCCTGTATACTAATATTCTCCTAACTGGCGAAAAAACTAATTACACAGTGATGTTCAAACTATTTTTCATCCTGTACACTTATTTACCTTTCAAAATCAATGATGGAGTCAACCTTACTCCCTCTTACTCCGGTTATCAGCAAAAGTCTCTTATGCCAATATCATAATGCCGCAGACATGAGGTCCCGTAACAACATCCAACAAGAGCATCTTGTTCCTGCGGCATTCATATACAAAATTTATTTTATTCAAAATCCCAACTAAGCACAAGTTACCTTTACAGTGTTCTCCCGGAAGGTTTGCTCTCTGCCCATTCAAGAGTACTACCAAGGACTCGAATACAATATGTCCGCCACCACCATGTAGGATACATCCATTCCCTACTGAACACACTCCCTACCATCATTCAACAGGCACGTTCATTTCTGGGAAAAATCTCACTAAATGGCGAACAACTGAATAAGAAAGCTCCACGACTCCATCCACAAACGATCATGAAAACTATAGAGCTACAATAAATTAAATCTCATACCTATTTCTTTCTATAATATTTCCCCCATATATATGCCTCCGACTTCACAGACGAAAAACGTTCTTCCAAGCATCCAAGTCTCTTAATGCATTAAGCATGACATCCAGTTGCGTTCCAGCACAATGTAAAGTGTTTTCTTCAATCTATATCAAGAACTGAAAAATCTAGCCAATTTAGAGCAGACACCTAAAACTAAAAGAAATGCCTGTTTTCCATATCCACAATCAACAAGTCCTGTCATTTACAAGATCAAAGGTTCATCCCATGCTATCAGCTTCAGATGGAATACTTCTATCAGGCAGGTTTCATCCCCCTCCATGTGCAAATTGAAACATATTTGTCGTCGCTGATGAGGTCTTTCCGACAATTCACTGCATCAATCACTGATGAAAGTGTATATGCTCAAGTTCTAAGTGGCATCTGATCATAGATGATCGTACATTGTTGAACTGAATTGAGCTGATCAGCAAGCCCACCTGCCTGAAAATGCATCATCAATCTATGATAGCTTCATCCAAAATGTACAGCAGTAGGTGCTATGAAACAAAGTATATAGTCCTAAATTCAAAAATCCTACTGCTGATACCTGACAGTTGAAACACCAAATCTACCCCATCTATTCAGACCTCATCAAGTGCACAGTTCAAGCTTGACAACATGAATCTTCGACAGAAATCCCTTTCTTAACCATCAAATCTGTTAGTTCAGAAGCTTCCACCAAAAGATTCTCTCTAGAAAGCCCATAAAGAATAAGAGAGTACACATCTGAATCAATAGACAACAAGAATCCCTTCATTTCCAATGATTGCACCAAATCAAATCAATGCGTCAACAAACCTTCCTTCTTCACATATTTTCCTTACCAAAGTGCTACATGCCAACCCATCAGGCCTCACCATGCTAGTCAACATCAGACCAAAGAGCTTCTCCGCCTCCACCAACCTATTAATACCCAACAATGAAATTACAAGGGAACTGTAGCAGTTACTACTTGATACATAGCCTCCATTAGCAACCCTATCAACCAACTTGTAAGCCTCATCTACATACCCGTGTGAACATAATCCTCTAATCAAAGTGCTGACGGTCACACGATTTGGAGCACAGCCAAAGTTTTCCATTCGATCCAAAATGCTCAATGCCTCCAAGGACTGACCCTTTTCACAAAAACTTTGAATCACGGATGTGTAAGTGATAACATTTGGACTGCATTCTTTACCTTCATTCTCCATAACTTCCAGCAGCTCCAGCGCTCTTCCTGAGCTCCCACACCTACAAATCCCATCTAGAAGGGCTGAATACACCACTGAATTTGGAGTACAACCATTGCTTTTCATGTCTTTGATCAGAGCACAGGCGTCATCCACTCTACCGATATTGCACACAAACCCTTTATCATCTCAACATAGGTAATCAAATCAGGATATAGTTTCAACAAACCCATTTCCCTCAGCAATCCCATTGCTGTATCCAAATCCCCCTTCTCGCAGAACAGCCTAATAACCACATTGTACATAATCGTATCCGGCCTACAGCCAAACTCTTTCATTTTCCTCAGCACCCATAGGGCTTCGTCCTTTGCCCTGGCTTCTCTACACAAGCTGAAAATAACCCGAAACATCTTAACATTGACAGCATATGCTTCTGCTCTATACCCCTCAACCAGCGCAGCAATCCTTTCCGGATTTCTATCAATACTGAACAGTTTACAGGCCTTACCGTACATGTATCCGCTGTGCCTGTAATTAGACTGCTGACCGGCCCAGACAAAGAACCTAAGACCCAGTTGGGTTTGATTCTCAGACGAGCATTTGTGAAGAACCTCGTAAACACAAGCGGAATCTAATTGGG
>CM041779.1:25326105-25355151 GCA_023374045.1 Limonium bicolor | reverse complement strand
CTGAGAAGGCTCAAAGAGGACAATCGAAGAGCCGATCAATCGAATAAGAGGAGGAGAAACAGCAACGATCCGGAAGTGGAATCAGGGCAAGCGCGGAGAGGAGAAGAGATGAGGGGGCGAGATGAATTAGGAAAGACTCTGCCAACAAACACTGAAAAGGGGAAGGTGTGTGAGATAGAAGCAAAGCATCGAAATGGCCTTGAGATTGGAGTCCGGGGGAAAACTGGAGTGGTCGAGATAACGCGGCCGGGTCGGGCCACTGGCCGTCTTCGATATAATAATAACATTATCTGCAAAGCTCTTTCTAGTCACTTTTTTTTTATCAAATGCAGTTATTTTTTTTTTACGCATGCTATTACTCTGAAATGTATTCTTGGATGTTTTAACTATTATAGTGTGATTTTTAGGGTGTGTCTTTGACGTTTCTATGGTGTGTAGTGTAGGGTAATCTTTTTTGAATTCGGTGTATTATATTTTATAATATCGTCAATGACTCGATAGTTTTTTAGAGTTTGTGGTTTAGCGTTTACTCACCACTACGAACCCTAAAAAGGTCTTTAATGTTTTTCAGCTTTCCTAAGGTGGTGTTTAGGGTGTGTGGTGTAGGATAATCTTTAATGAAGTCATTCTATACTTTATAATGTCACCACTAACTCGATAAGTTTTCAGGATTTGTGGTTTAGAGTTGATAGACCCAAAACATGTCACTACAAACCCTAAAAATGACTTTGAAGTTTATTATCTTTCCTATGATGGGTTTTTAGGGTGTGGTGTAGGGCAATCTTTAATTAAAAGCACAATTGTGACCACCCAACGACTGACCCTAAAAGAAGCCGCCAGACGGTTGGAGGCTGTCGGCTATGGGGCCTCTAGACTCTCATCGGCGGCCTGTGACTGCATTTAATAAATCTGTGTCTACAAATAACAATTCTCTAACATTATTTGATGTTTTTTTATTTGAAATTTCACCAAATATTTTCAGTGAATTTTATTAATATTTTGCACAAATTACAATAAAATATATTATTTGTTATTTTTATTACAAATAATTTTCAAAGTTTAAATATAGATATGGTACTCTATCCATATTCATCTTCTATCTTTCAAATCATGTACTTTTGTAATAACCTCACTCTATATGGATAGACGGTTTTCAAAAGTATATAATAAAACACAAAAAGTTATATAAAATATTTGTGGAAAAGTACTATAAATTATATAATTTGAAACAAAAAATAAACAAATCATAGAAAATTGGAATATAATTGTGCCTATCAAAAACTAGTAAGCATATCAAATAGCTGAAAAATATATTAAATGATTCTAAATAACCATAATAAGTGAATAAAAATGATAAAAAGGTTATTAAAATGCAAGCAATATTTATCATTAAATAATCTAATGAAGTATTTAAAATTTATTAATAAATATAAAAAATATCAAAAATCAGAAGTTTATATAATTCATATAAATGTTTTACAAAAGAACTAAGTTCATAAAAAAATTGTAGAAACATATGATTTTAAGACATATATAAAAAAAGTAATCATAACAAATTAATTTTTGGTTTCTATATCATTCATTACCTTTCATCGAGAAATAGGAAATTCATACTTATCACTAGTAGGTATCATCACAACAAAAACTAGTCACAAAAGGCAGATTCAACCACACGGCCTACCTACACAATGGTTTGTGCGGCTTGTATATGTGGCAGTCTAGTTAGTATGTAGATTTGTCACATTGTAGTAGTAAAAAATATGTGAATATATCTCTACCACCTAGACAGTGTACCTATCGTTTTGCGGAAATAATGAATGAGTGGGTTGTCGATCTCATGGACCTCTTTCAATTAATTGACAAACTATTAAATTAACTGGAAAACCTAAATTCAACTAAGAAAACAGGAAATGTCACTTTTTAGGGTTTAATTAATCTAGTTAAAGGACTGACTCAATAAACAAACATAAATAATAAAACAATAAAAAAACTAACTTAAGAAATAAAGGTTGAAACTTAAAAATCCTAAGACCTCGGATTGTTTTTCTCACCTATTTCTTCGAATCCTACTAAATAACAATTCCACTAACACTGGAATAAACTCAGAAACTATAAATAATTCATTGACCGGGTCTTGTACAACGAATCCTAATTGGATGGTAGAACTAATAGCATGCTAATGCTCTATTCCAGAAACAGACCAATTGCTCGAAAAACAGTTCCTATTGGAACTTATAGGCGAGATCATGCTTTTAGTCGTTAATCTGGTTTAACTTCCTATGTCTTGTTAACTATCTTAGTTCTCGTGTGTTGAATAGAAAACTACAAGGATTACTTTAATAAGTGATCAGAAGATTAAAGCGCTTGAAGAACTGGAATTAAACTATTGCATAAATAAATGTAGTGGAAAAATTACATAATTAAACCCTACGAAATAGGTTCGCTTCCCCAACCTGGGGAGCTTATTGAACTAAACTAACATAAATATAAGAACATGAAAAATAATAACAAAGGAAGAATACATTGAACAGTTTATTTCCAGAAATAGGTTCGCTCCGCCTTTCGTCGCCACGTGTCTCTACATAAGTCTATTTCCAGAAGTGTGGTGAAGTAGTGGTGG
The DNA here is from genome assembly GCA_023374045.1 of Limonium bicolor. Classification (NCBI taxonomy): domain Eukaryota; kingdom Viridiplantae; phylum Streptophyta; class Magnoliopsida; order Caryophyllales; family Plumbaginaceae; genus Limonium; species Limonium bicolor. The sequence continues at coordinate 25,352,531 of CM041779.1, read as the reverse complement.
TGGTGGTAAGTGTGGTCGATGTTGTGCTGGTGATGATGGTATGGTGGAGATGGTGGTGGTGGTGGTGTGATGTAGATGATCGTTAGTGAAGAGAATTTTTGAGGGGCGCAGAGCCCCTCTAGGCTTGAGTGTCTTGATTACAAGCCATAATCTTCTTTTATATAGCAGTGTCGATCGAAATTTGATTATTATCCTTTGAACTCAAACGCAACGCTTCATTCCTGTATCTGTTTTGGTCGTTTCTGGGCGGGATGTCTGGGTAGAGGAACCGGACGTGACTTAGAGTGTCAGGCGAGATTTTCCTTCAATGAGAGACGTTTGAGTGGGAAAGTCGGACATCTTGCGTGGATATATAAGCAATTATCCGTGAAATCTTCACTCGTGGTCGTAGATATTTTCATCCTTGTGCCTTATCCGGGTGGGAAATCCGGACAGGATTGGTGTGTTCGGGTAAGTTAGCCGGACAGCTCACCCGAACAAGAGAGAATTCAACAATCTATCGTAAATAGGGCCTAGATTCTTTGTTTGATCTCCGATTTGCTCCTCGTTTGTTGCATTGTAATTCTCTTGAGATAATCGATTCATTTCCATGGATATTTCCTATATTTGACACATAAGATGAATCAGTTCACATCACAACATAAATATAATGAAAAACATATGATAACTGAGAAATATAGCATATATTATTGCAAATATATAGAATGAATTATAGCCTTAAAAGTACATATAATTCCGCACTTATCAAAATTCATCACACTTAGCTTTTGCTTGTCCTCAGGCAAATAAAGAATATGACTATCACTAAGGTCGTAGTATCAAAACTTGGGATAAAAAAAATGCAAACGGAAAAAGAGCAAAATGACAATCAAAAGAATACTTCTGCTCTTGGCAGTAGTTTTTGCAATCAGTGAAAAAGAGTAATAGAAAAAGCATGCAGAAGTTGGATTACAATTATTGAACATAAAATAGTTTGGGATCTTCCACCATTTATTTTCTCTAACTTTTGGATGACAAGAGGCGTGAAGTAATGTCTTATTCTGTGATACCTTTCAATACCACGTACTCATGATCAGAAAAGACAAAACGCATTAAACATTCAGCTTTTAAGAACTTCTTTTTTCTTTCACGTTTATGTCATTTCATTTGTGCACATAAATTTCATACCCTAGACTTTTCTCTTCATCCATGTAGTGGCATTGGGCCAACTATCCCAAATCCCTAGATGTAACAACCCCAAAATATTCCTAGTTCTAAGGTGCAAACATGCCGTATACTTATTACCTAAGATACGCAAGACAACTTAGCTGATACCCAAAACTAACATTTTATTACTCATAAGTTTACAAACAATGCTTACAAAACGGATAACTGTCAAACAGAAAATAGGCTCCAAGGCTTTAGAATACAGTCGGACCACTAGGTCGACATATCCAGTTACAAACTCAAATGCTAACAAAAGAAAGTAGAAAACCTCCAGCCACTTGACTTAAACAACCTGCAATCAGAGGATATATATAAAGGTGAGCAACCACAACTCAGTAAGCGATAAACTTCATCAGCATGAGCATGCTTAAACTTCATAAGAGGATATATATGTTTCTCAAATCAGAATCAGAATCAGAATCAAAATGGGAAGCGCTTCAAAACGATGTGAAGTCAAATACAGAGAAAGAGACATGAGTCATAAAAGACAACTTAACAGGGGAAAGCATTTACAGAAACCCGCAAAGCCATCCAGAAACTGGAAGACACTTGTCAAAACTATCGGAGAACGAAAAGTAGAACAGAAGAAGAGTTCTCATATCGAAGCATATTTGTAATAAAGTTCACAGTCTTTTGCAAACGGAAACCATAAACCAAAACTGTCAAAACACAGAAGGTAGAACAAAAATAGAAACCACACATCTAGAACGAGAAAAAAAAACACAAGGTAGAGTCTCATGTCAAAAGCTATCAAAGCTTAAAACTGAACAAACATGAAAGTCAAACACACTTAGCAGAACTTATCAAAATTCACAAATCAGAGTGGGACACTAGTTCTAAGCACACACATACAGAATGGGTTGGAGACCCATGGATCAGAGAATCCCACATAACACATATGGTTGAGACCATTGATTGGACCCGTAGGTAGCAAATCATCACGGGAAACCAGTGGAACAGAAACAGAAGGAGGTCCTACGCAGCATGCTACCGGATAGCTCGGCCCAACATCCACAGCTCACAAGGCAAAGTAACTAGGTCCTAAAACAGAAGCTTTGTTTTCATAAATAATGAGTTGTAAAGTATAAATAACACAACACAACATGTATATATATATATATATATATCTCTTTATGTACGGAACCAAAATATGTGCAAAACAGAAGCCTTATGCCAAGATTATCAAAGCATGGAAAACCAAGAGGACACGAAACTGAAATCACACTTATCAACGTAATTCAGAGTTCACAATAGAAAAGAATACTTACAGAACAGAGATGTGTGCATACGCTTACTAAAGATGTCAAAATAGCTTATAAACACTTAGAGGGGTCATAATACCGCAAACAGAATGCAAAATAGAAGTCAGACGAACATTTTAGCCAAAACCAAAGGGGTGTCCAAATATGTGTCTGAACATGGAAGTTCGGGGCGCATGCTGCGACTTCAAAATATGCGAAAAACAACTTGTCCGAACTTACAAGTTCGAACTAAGTCCGAAGAAAACTTACAAGGTAGTTTGTACTTACGTCCAGGCTTTGAAGTTTAGACATGAGTCAAACTTCAAACCCAGATTCATCATAACATGTAAGCTCGGATAGAAATTCAGACATGCTATAAACTGTCAAACACAAAGGCGTCCTCGCCTGCTGTCTGTACATGCATGTTCGGACATGGCAAAAATACCAAATCAAAAGCAGAAACAGACGAACTCTAATGCCAAAAAATAATCACTGATAACACATCATTCACTATATCAAGTAGGTAACCAAAACACAACACCATAAGGTTTTAACAGGAACGAAAACACAAGTCAAATCCAGTCTGAATCACAATTAAATCAGAGAGACCATTGAACATAATCAACGGAATCCCTAGAATTCTCCATGGTGAATACACCTACCAATCCATTTACCACCTACCTCGACTCGAAGACCCGTAAAACTCTACAGGATCCACACTGCCAGCCTTCAAATCCTCACTCGAATCTCAGTGAACAACTTCAAATTAACTAGAAGTCGGAATTAAAATAAAAAACAAGAAACGACATGAAATAAAACCCACAATCTCGAACCTGAATAACGACATACACACAATAATGGAGTCTCAAATTCACACTCAGAACGACGCAGAAGATCAGATGAACAATGGAGCAGATAACAAAGGAAGAAGGAAGAGTAAAGGGAGGGAGAAAGCAAAATGGGGAAGGAGAATGAGGAAATGGAAATGAAGGGGAAATAGGAAACTCCTTCCCTATTCCTAATTAATATTTGTCAAAATGGCTCTCTTATCCCTCCCCCTTTCTTAGTTAACAAACCAGTCCTCAAAGACATAATCTCACAATACCATAAGGTATAATAAAATAATCCTCTCTTTACAAACCCAAAACAAAAGAAAAAACTGGGGCATAACATGAGACCTTAATAGTTAGGTGTAAGCACCCCGAGGACTTAATAGCCGAATGAAGAGGCCTGCTCTAGTTCAGAATTTTATTCAGACTACGGAGTACCTTGCTTTATCCTTTCATTCTAAACTTTCACATCGTTTTCAAATTCCAAGCTAAACTAATTCAGTTTCCACAATAAGCTAATCCACCAAATTTCAGTGAAAACAGAATTAATTTGAATAAAACTATACATACAACCAACTTAAAGCAGAAAGATTCTTGAGGTGGTCACCAGGCTTGATTTCAGAAACCTCAGCAAAAAATTCACCCAGAGATTCAATATTTTGGCACTTAAAGACACAATTCTCTCAAAACGAGAAGGCAATAAAAACAAATGCGACATTAAGTGCGACTAGAATATTTGGAAATATCTTTACTTCCTCACACTTAAGAGGAGCAATGTCCTCATTATTCACAAATAATACCAAGCAAAGAACTTTCAAAATGTGCCAGACTCAAGAAGAATTTCATTCAGGGTACTACAGATTGACAGTAATCATTAAGTATTAAAATCAGGGTAGGCCAAACACAAATAATAAATAAAAAAACCGAAACTCCCCTGATATCGAAGATTAAGAAAGGTTCCATTCCTCACACTTAAGTTCATAACATGAGGTAGAAATGTTCCTCACACTTGTGTTCAAGCAAGTGTCCACATTGGAGATAGATAGGGATACTTAAAGTATTGCTCCTGCACACACTTACAAAACTACAGCAAAATGTTAGAAGTTGCATTAAAAGCACAGGCACCACTGCCACTTCTGAATGAAAGAAAAACAAAATAAACCTGGAAAAGAAATTATTGCACTAAGTAAAACTACATAAAACCAATGTAATGTTGAAAAATATAAGAAAAAACAAAATTTACTAAAATTCTAGGTTATGTCCAGATATGAGTCTGGACCAGTAGTCCGGACACATCCTTAGGCCGTGTCCGCTCCTAGTCCAGGCTAGCATGTCCAGATACAAGTCTAGACACTACTACTGCACCCGCCTTATTCCTTTCGCACCATGTCCAAAATTCAAAGTCTGGACAAAATTCCAGACATATTCCCTTGTTTCAACTGCATGTTTTTATATTCTTTGGCTAGACTCCTGTTTCGTTATCTCAGATCAAAAATAAAAGTGGACAGTGGCTTCATCGGGAAAACGAAGTAGGCAGCAATCATTATCAAACCACCTGGATCAAAACAAAATGACCTCAGCAAATAAAATAGGAAAATAAATACTCCACAAAACCTAGTGTTTGAAGAGGTACTGCCGGTAACGAAATTCTAACAAAAGATCAGGTGTGGATGGCTCTTCCTCCTCAAATTTGAGGATGTAAACATCTTCTTCCTGCTGATGAGGCTCCCAGAGGCGAGGTTGAAGTTGATGAAAAACTGGTGGCGCTTTCTCCTCATATCCGAGTATGCAGAAATCCTCTACCGGTTGGTGAGGCTTAACAAAATAATCTTGCTGGCAGACAGCTTCAAAGGGAGCTTCAATGTCTTCAATTTCTCTCGAATCAACTACGTCTACTACCTCCACTGGTTCACAAATAGGTGCATGCAAAATATCTTCAAATACTGGTCGTTGCATTTGTGTCGGGGTTGAAGAGGGAAGGGAATATAAATTCCCAAACAATCACTCCAACTCTTCGTCGGATAAAACACTCCTGATATGTCACTCCACCTCTTCATTAGATTTCATAGCTTCAAAAATATCAGGCTCGAATCAATCTTTACTCTTTACAGCCACCGTCGGAATCTCTTCCAATGGCTTAGCCTGACTCGGGAGGAATTCATCTGGCCCTTGTATAGACTGGAAGGATTACCGATAAATTTGTTGCTGCTCTAGAATCTCAGTGGATTGAATTGGGCTGTCAGCTGCGAAATTTCTATTTAGCTCCAAGATTTCCCTCATCATACTTTTCATCGATTTGAGGCTTATAAGAGTTGTAGAAGAGTTCTTGTTCCACCGCAGACGATTGATTGTACTACCAATAATGTTCCCGATAAGATTGATGTTGTGGTGGTTGGTAGTACTTATGCAGCCTGTTCTGATTGAGAATATTATATCCCAAAAATATTTTCATTGACTGCGACATATTCTGCTCAACTTCCCACCAGTAAGGTTCTCGATTAGATTGCTGAGGTGGTTGGTAATCCTTAACCAATATTTGATAAGAAGATATCTTCTCCTGCCCATGCTTCAATTCTAGTTCTGTCAACAACCTTCTCATCGCATCCATACTACTCTCCATTGTCATCAATTATCCTACAAAAACTAAAACTAAAACTAAAACTATAAGCAAATAGAAAAAAAGTCAATTGCTAAAACAAATAAGTAATGAAATAAATAATGATGAATAATAAAAATGAAATAAATAATTAATAAAAATAAAAATAACAAAATAAATAAAAGATCAAAAAAACTAAGAGAATTAAAAATCACAATAAAAATAAGAGAGAAACTTTACTTTAAAAAAAGAGAAACAAAGTTCCTAATTAAATACAGCTAAGATTAATCTATTAAACAAAAATAAAAAGAAAAAAAATATTAAAGCAAAGAAAATCTACAAACAAAAATTAAATTACCAAAATTATTAACTAAACAAAAACTAAGAGCACGAAACAAAGAAAAATAATAAAATTAAACAAAGTTAAATACTAACAAGCAAACTAAAATATAAAGTAAATTAAACATATATATTCTAATATAGTAAACAAAAATGAAAGTAATAAACAAAATAAAAGAAAAATGAAACTAATTAAATAACTAAAATAATAAAGAAACAAACTAAATAAACAGAAAAAAATAAACAAAAACGCAAAGAAAACTAAACTTAACAAAAACTAAACTAAACTAAAATCTCAATTAAATAAACTGTCAATTAACCGTGCCAGAGGTCCCTGACAACGGCGCCAAAAACTTGTTGCAGTAAAAATATGTGAATATATCTCTACCACCTAGGCAGTGTACCTATCGTTTTGCGGAAATAGTGAATGAGTGGGTTGTCGATCTTAGGAACCTCTTTCAATTTACTGATAGACTATTAAGTTAACCGAGAAACTTGAACTAAACTAAGAAAACAAAAAATGTCACTTTTTAGGGTTTAATTAATCTAGTTAAGAGACTGACTCAATAAACAAACATAAAGTAAAAAATAATAAAAATAAACTAACTTAAGAAATGAAGGTTGAAACTTTAAAGTCCTAAGAAGCACCCCGTATTGTTCTACACACCAATTTCTTCAAATCCTACTAAATAATAATTCTACTAACACAATCATAAACTTAGAAACTATAAATAATTCATTGACCATGTCTTGTACAACGAATCCTAATTGGCTGGAAGAACTAGCATGAAACTAATGTTTTAATCCAGAAATAGATCAATCACTTGAAGAACGATTCCTATTGAAGATAGATTAACCTATATGCGGTATCATATTTCTAGTCGGTAATCCGATTTATCTTTCTATGTCTTGTTAACTATCTCAGCTCTCACGTGTAACTATTTCATAAATAAAAGTAGTGGAAAAATTATGTAATAAAACCCTATGAAATAGGTTCGCTTCCCCAACCCGAGGAGCTTATTGAACTAAACTAATATAAATATAAGAACAGGAAAATTAATAACAAAGGAAGAACACACTGAACAATGTAGAGTAAAGGGAAGAAGAAACTCTATTAGAAGATCTCGCTCCGCCTTTCGTCATCAACTGTCTCATAAGTTCTTTACCAGATGTGTAGTGAAGTAGTGGTAGTGGTGATGAGAGAGGTCGATGGTGTGCTAGTGATGGTATGGTGGAGATGTTGATGGTGGTGGCGTGATGGAGATGATCGTGAGTGAAGAGAATTGTTGAGAGGCGCAGAGCCCCTGGGCGTGAGAGTGTTTTTATCACAAGTTATAATCTCCTTTTATATAGCAACTTCGATCAAAATCTGATTATTATCCTTTGAACTCAAACACAACGCCTCATTCCTGTATCTGTTCTTGTCGTATCCGGGTGGGATGTCCGGGTAGAAGAGCCGGACGTGACTTAGAGTGTCAGACGAGATTTTCCTTCAGTGTGAGACGTCCAGGTGGGAAATCGGACAACTTGGATGGACAAGAATATATAAGCAGCTCTCACGAACTCTTCACTCGTGGTCGTAAATATGTTCATCCTTGTGACTTGTCTGGGTGGGAAATCTGGATAGCTGACCCGGACACTTGTAACATTAAAATAGAGAATTTTAGAGGCATCATAACTTGTGTCCGGGTGGGAATCCGAACAAGATTGATGTGTCCGGGTAAGTTAGCCGAACAACTCACCCGGACAAGAGACAATTCAGCATTCCATCAATAACAGTAGGGGTGAGCAAACGATTAAAATGAATATCCGTTAACTGAAGTTTGAAATAAAAAACGGTGTTCGGTTATTTCGGTTATAACTGAATTAACCGAATACAATACTAATATCTATTTAAGTAGATAACCATTTTAACCGATAATCGTTTTATGTAATAGTAATAACCGTTAACCTCCAGATAACCAAAGTTCATGAAATAACCGAACTTCCTAAAATAATCGAAATTACCAAACTTTATGAATTAATCGAAATAATCAAAACCTAAACCTAATTGAGTGACTAGTGAATATTAGGTAAAATGATTGGGCTAAGAAAAAAATTTATAAAAGTATTTTTATAAACGTTTGGTTATTACGGATAACTGAAGTTTGAATTTCAATATCCGCTAACCGAAACATATTTTGTTACGGATAACCGTTTTAACCGAAATAAACAAAATTTTGTAAAATGGTTAAAAAATACGGTGATCGAACCTGCAAAAAAAAAACGGTTATTACGATAACCAAAATAACCGCCCGTTTGCTCACCCTTAGTAAACAGGGCATAAATTCTTCGTTTTAGCTCCAATTTACTCCCCGTTTGTTGCATTGTAATCCTTATGAGATAATCTATTCATTTTTATGGCTTTTTACTGCATTTGACACATAAAATGCATCATTTCACATCAAACCATAAATCTAAGAAAAAACATGTGATAAGTGAGAAATATAGCATAAATGATTGCAAATATAAAATGAATTATAGCCCTAAAAGTAGATATTTCACACTTATCACACATGGGGTGAAAAAAATTTGTATTAATTTTAATTGGTTGTAACTTTTAATATATAAGTCCAAAATGAAAAAAAAATTATATCACTGTTCACCTAAACTCAAGCTCCTTAAAACTAGACCAATCATGGCTATGTTTTGACAACTTTGAAAAAAATTATTTTTACATGTTTACGATGTTACACTAAAATGATAATATGATTCATTAATTTTGGTATTATGATTCATTAACTAATAAGTGGTGAATTAGCTAACAAACTTCGGAACCAATAAAAAATCATTATTGTTTTGTAGTGTATTATTATTTTTGTATGGTGTACTCTAAACCTTATATGGTGAATCATATATTTTTTCATATATACCAAATATTGTTTTGCGTTGTATTACTGTTTAATATTTTTATATGTATACGATGATACACTAAAATGATGATATGATTCATTCAATTTGATTGTATGATTCACTGAAATTGATATTATGATTCATGTACTAATAAGTGGTGAATTAGATAATAAAAATTTTGAACCGATAAAAAAATCATTATTTTGTAGTATATTATTATTGTTGTATGGTTTATTTTATACCTTATGTAACACCCCTCTCAATAATCACGATATAATCTCTCACGTAGCAATAAATAAAACGTCTCGCAGCGGAAAAACAAATAACCATTACAAAACTCACTCGGGTGTCACGGCCGTTACTCGCCCATGCGAGCAACACAGCCAAACTACATCCAACTTCCAATACAAATAAACTGCTAACCGCAGTGATAACGAGAAACTCCTATACATCACACTAAGTCCATCAACCATAAACATCGACAAGTGAGCGTCTACCCAATCCTAAAAAAAATACTTAACCTTACCATAAGACCATACACCATCTTCATTACAATACCACATCTCCAATTACCTTGTTCCTGCTCTTCAGCTCCGACAATGATCAACAACCTGCATGAGTGTAGTATCAGCGATAGACGCTGAGTATGCCGGGCTTGGACCTAATGGTCACTTGTCATTTTAACCATCTTGTTATTAGATTGGTTACATGCTTTACCATTTTACAGATATATTCAATACTGTAATAAACATGCATAATAAATCCAACCATCCATCCAAATATCCATAAACATTCAACCATCCGTCCAAATACCCAAAATTCATTTAATATTCCATACAACATTTATATATCGAACGTATCGAGTAATAACAATGTAATGTACAATGTACATTCGCCGTAGCGTACATTTTCTTATTTAATTCACCTTAGCCTTGTAGGCTCCATCCAACCATCAACACACAAAAAATAACCACAAGTATAACCAATGAACAACAAAGCGAAATAACGAGTAATAAACAAGTATCAAGTCTCGTCCATAGTATTGTTCGCCACTGTATAAGTCTCAATTGTTTTAGTTGTTTCAGTTATACCTAGTGACAATGTCTTGTTAAAACGACATGTCTCTAGTTACCCATATATTATGGCGGGTCACCCACGGCAGTAGCCAACTCCAACGGGTAGAGTCTCCGACCAACGAGCCATTCTAGCTCACGGGAAATTTTCTTGATACTTACGGACCCGTACGCGGACATCCTGGTATCGTTTTTGTGATCACAGCGCGCACCAGAGCCACATCCTCTTAGCTTTACTTCCATTCCATTAATTAATTAATTATCCATCGCATCGCATTACCAAATTTTCTAACACAGCAGACTAAGGTCATTAGTCCAATCCGGAGTCTGTAAACTCAGGATCCAGGTTAGATACGAGAGCGGCGTATAGAAAGGCCAATGCTCCGTACAAAAGTCTCAGATAATATGTATGTTATTATCATAGTGCTACAACGTTTTACTTACGTTCCTTATATTTCATATAAGATAGCACCATAGCCGCTAGTTCGTTTTATATATACATAGGTTCGTATATACGAACCAATACTGTTAACTCAACAACAGTAAATAGTAAGCAGCTATAAATATACAATTCATGCATATTAATTAACACATTCAGACAAACAATCTATCACAGATCGCACAGAAGCCTGAACTGAGGAAGTCCTCAGAGACAACCAGAGACACATAAAACATACAAGTTATATCAACCAAATCCGAGCCCAAGGAGCAGCCTTAGGACAACTCGGATCAAACCCCTTTACATACCGTTCACCCTGACTGTATTACGGTGGAGTATGAATCAGCAAGATCCTACGCTCCGTGTAGTTCGTTAGCTCGTCAAGCGTCCTTGTCAGAAGTATACTCTAAACGGTAATAAAAACTATATAAGTCAGTCTCCATGACTAACTACATCCGGTATTCCGAATTATAAGTAACCCCGACAGTTCACCCCTGTTTTCTATAGTTTTGTTACGGGTTTCTCTAAAACAGTCGGCTTTGTTACTTAAAACGCGTACGTCAAAACTATTTCAACTGTTAAGTTTAATTCCTTATATTCCTTTTAATCTTATCCACATCTAGTTAGGTACGTAACCTGTAGTTGCATGTATGCATGCGTTCTTATATTATATTGCATTCTAAAATTCATAACTTATAGTTCGTAATATATATTTATTTTTTAAATAACCACCACCATTAAATCATATGGTTTTCAACCAAAATATTTATATCCACATTATATACATTATTCTCGTGTATGTATATATATTTTACCACGTAGGTATTCTCATGAGTTTCATAGACTCTTATATTTTATGTTACACTTTATCATCTTTTATTAGATGATTATTCCCATTAGTTGTATTATATTATACAACTTATATTAAGATTATTATCCTAACATGTAACATTTTATGTTGTATAATTAACTCCTAAGGTTTATTCCATAAACACCTTAGCTTATAAATCCCATTTATTTATAGTTTGTCACATTATTTTATGTGAGTACCCTTCCTTATACTAATTCCATTAAACCCCTTAATACCATATAATTGTCATAACATTTATGACATTGTAGACCATAGTCTAAAATTCATTTTCCAACTCTTATTAATTCGTATAGCCCCTGAATTTATTTAAATTCCCTTTTGACCACATGACATTATGTAATGTTATACCAAATGCTAATATCATTTGGTATGATATTTTTATTTCCTTTACCCATAACCTATAGTTTTATACAAAACTATTGTACATTGCCTCATAGGCATATATTAAACCTATACTTTTCCTTAAACCATAATTTCCTTTATTTACCAAATCACCCCTTTTTTTTACCATGTTATATATACCATTCAATACAACATTTCTAACTTATAAAGAGTATAACCTATGGTTATTTTTTGTAAATTTCGAACAGCCCTTGTGATATTCTATATTTGCCATTTGGCCCTATTTATAACATATAGTTTACCATATCATTAAACATATTTTATACACATAACTTATTAAATTCTCTTAATAATTCTAAAATCTCCAAATTCCACCAAAGAGTTAGAAATATCCTTATTAACCCATATACTTTCAATATTTACCATTCCACCATCTATTTTTCTCCAAAGGTCATAATGACATTATAACTACATATTTCACATATATAGTTTATCTTAAATTCCAAAATCATTCCAATAAATTCCTAAAAATTCCTAATAGCCCATGGGTGTTAAAATACCATTGTACACCCTTTATTTTCGGTAATAACATACTTACCACATATGTTATAAAAATATTACCATTAAATACATAACTTATTATAAAACCTTAAATAAGTTATCTAACTTATTTATTTTGGTCAAAACCTAGCATATGGTCAAGGTTGACCACCTTAATATTTCCTTGACCACCAATTCCTTATAATTACGGTTTAGTACCCAAACTTTCTAGAATTCACCATTTAACCCCAAAACTTTATAAAATCTTATAAACTTTATTTTAACTCCTTTTTAACTCTAATTTTCGGCCTTATTATTCTAAAGTCCCTAAATTTAATTTAATTACACTATAACCCCTTACTCATTTCGGTAATAATTATATATCACCTAAACTTAAATAAAAGCTTGTAAATGCATAAATAAAATGGCCTAAAACACATGGCCTTATTACAAACATCGGCTTGCAAAATAAATTACAATAAATGTCCCAAAAATACATATAAATTTCGGCCTCACCACACACTTTCCATTTAATTACCAAACTTCCACATAATGTCTTAAATTTGACAATTATGCTTGTTTAATTAGTTATAAAATTTATTAAACCATTCCTTAAACATTTAAGGTCAAACAAGACCTTGTTTTTATCCTTCACTCACGGCAATTAACATACACACACTTAAACTTGTGTTAATGTATCAAGTTAAGGTTTTAAGTGATTTATACCTTGATTTAGCTTAGGTAAAGCCTTGTTTGAGTTCGCCACCTTAAGGAGAAATTCTCCACAGCTTGTTTTACATGTTTTCAACATAAACCAAGGCCTAGTTAGTCTCCAAGCAAGATCTAACCATAAGAAGTAATTTAATGTAAGGTTTAAGGCAAAAATCACCTTAAGAATGCAAGGAGAGTTCAAGAAGGTTTCGACCTGAATCAAACACACCACAAGGTGTTAGATCTACCATATTGACATAGGAAATAGCTAGATCTCAACAAGCTACCTTGTTATTAGGTTTTACCTTGGAAAAATGCCTTAAAGAGGGTATTTCCTTTGGATCTCGGCCACCCTTGCTCCAAATGGCTCACCAACAGATTCCACATGAAAAGGAGAAGAATATGAGGCTATGAGAAAAGTTTCACAGCCTAATTCGAAGGGAATCAAAAGTTATGAGCTTAAAGCACATTTTTACCTTAAATGGTCAAGACTTGAACTTTCCTCCTTAGATCTGGTTATGTACGAAAACAACACTTCCTCTAACCTCCAAATCACTCTACATAGATGTATAGAAAAGGTTGGAGTGTAGATCAATCGAAAAAGGAAAGAAAGATGAAGAAAATGGGCATTTTTATGCCTTAAGAGCTTACCTAGAGCTTTAAACCTAATCAATGGTGCTTGGGAACCTACCCACGGTTGGAGGGGAGCCAGAGAGAGCTCATGGACAGAGCAAACTCGGCTCAAGAGAAGAAATGAGAGGAAATGACCTATTATTAAGCTTAAAGCACTTTTTTGAATATTTTAGGTCATTATTGGTTTGATGACTCATCAAGTATGATTGGAGCTGGATAATTGAAGCTCAATCAGTGGAGACAAGAGGAGGGGGCAGCCGTTGAAGATAAGAGAAAGGTAGGGCTTGATTGATTCAAATTTTGATTGAAAATGGAGTAAATATGTTACTTTATTCATTTAATGTAAGGTGAGTCACTCTCCTTGTCTTGTTCCTACATGGAGCCACGAAATGCAAGGGAAAATAGGAGCAATTGGAGGCTCCAAATCAGCTGGCTCACATGGGAAAGGTAAGTGGAGCCCACCTTTTTTGTTTTATAAGGTAAAGTATGTCTTTTTTTTTGTTATTTTATGCTAAAGTAAGGACTATATTTAATTGTCACATGGGACTTGTCTCTTGGTCTGTTAAGAGACTTATTTATCTGATTTTATGTAGTCCATTTCGTGGTCAATGGTCAACATTGACCAACTTAGTCAATGTTGACCCAAACGGGCCCCACATTAGGGTTTTATTAATATTTTAATATTAATTTTGTAAAAATTCGTAAATTTCTGGAATTAAATTCCTAATATCATATAATATGATATTTTATTATATTTAAAGGTATTTATAACCTTTTAGCTCATTTAAAACCAATTTAAAAGACAATTTCACAAAAACGTGCTTTAAGGAGTTTTAGCACACATTTTGTGTTGCCTGGTGTTTCTGAGCTTGGTTTTCTTTGACAATGGTCTTGTTGTGTACCTTACATGATTTGATCATGTAACTCAATTTTATATCATTTAAAGGTCATTAGACCTTTAAGGTTTCTTAGAGTACATCTTTGCCCTTTTTGACCTTGAAGCATGAAAGTGCTTGTTCTTTGTGTTGGAGTGTTGTCCAATGGTTATAATATGTTTAATATTATGTTAATAAACTTAGGACAAATTTTTAGGTCCTAAGAAGTTCATTTGGGTATTTATTTACCCTTCACAGTCAAAGGGTGCAACATATTGTTTTGTGTTGACCACTGTTGTTCTCAGTTGACTTTTAAGGCATGTTTAGGCCTTAATTAATGTGATTAAATATTTAATCCATGTTTTATTAATTTAGGGTATTTCACCTTATATGGTGAATCATGTATTTTTCATACATACCAAATATTGTTTTGTGTTGTGCTATTATTTACTTTTTTAAAAAAATATATGTTTACGATGATACACTAAAATAAAGATATGATTCATTCATTTCAATATTATGACACACTCAAAATGATGTTATGTGTTTACGATGATACACTAAAACAATGTTATGAATCATGAATCTCACTGACTTATATGAATATATACACATAATTAATATCAATTTTCTCAAAACATATTCATGACTCGTCTTGTTTGGAAGAGCTTGAAATTAGATGAATACTAATTTTTTTTCATTTTACACTTATATTTTAAAAGTTACAACTAATAAAAGTTAATATAATAAAAAGCAGTCCAGACAGCTGATGACCGGACTGCTAAGTGGATAAAGCCACACCCAATATGGTACGGGCAGCCTGCATAGTCGACGCGTTGGTCACAAAATATTGTTAAATATATAATTTACTTTTCTCACACTATATAATAATTTATCACAAAATTTCTTTGTACTAGTGATTTCATAACTACAACAACTCATTTATTTGTTAGTTATAATTTATTTATAAAAACATAGATTTTAGAAAAAATTACACTGCCCACCCATGACCTCTAGCGAAATTTTCTGCTTGTGTTTTATATTAGCTGTCTTTTACAAGTTTTTAATGATTTTTAGTCATTTACTAATTTTATTGGATTTTGTATTTGTATTGTGTTTTTTATAATGTAGTCAATTTCCATAATTTATATTAAAGTTTTATTATTTTGATTGCATTTTTATTTTATTTTATTATTATAGATTAGGCCTTTTCCATAATTGTTTATAATTTAGACATTTTTTGTATTTTAATTCCATTTTTTGAAAAAGTATAACCATAGACTTCCAAAGTTATTGTAAGGGGCATATATTGCGAGGGTAAATGAGGATGTAAAACATGTACTACATTAGAAATTGAAAGGATGATTATTTTATAATTAAAAAGATGCCATAAGGGCATTTCATACTAAGTTGCAAATTTAAACTATTTGGTATAATTCGTTCAAACTTTAAGGTTTGGTGAAATTTTATTTATTTTAGTAACCCTCTTTTGATATTTTAAAATGGTTTATGTCTATTGTTTACTAAAGGTTTGATTTTTTCTTACTCCCCTCATTAATTAATATCTGTCGTTTTAGAAAGTGATTCTTGTTCAAAAATATATGTCATTCTAGCTTTTTGACACACTTTTTCGAACTTTTAACCCTACTATTCAACACAAAAGTAATTATTATCTAGATGAAAAAGTAAAAAATAGGGGTACATGCGTCATTTTTCTACTTTCCTTAATAAGTGTGTAAGTTTTTAAAATAAAAGATATTATTGAACGGAGGGAGTAGTATATTAGGATAACATAAGTGATTCCTAAGGAAAGGATAATGTTGGAGTATAATCAGCATTGTGGGTTTAGATTAACTCTTAGGGGGGAAGAGGGGGGGTTATGTGAGACTTGTGGGCTATGGTTAATGACAATAATAGAGACACGTAGTTAGATCATAAATGATCTACTTCATGGAGGTTGACAAAGGTTCTTAGTAGTATTAGGAGAATATGAGTTAAGAGAGAGAGAGAGAGAGAGAGAGAGAGATTACACGTGTGAGTGTGATTATAAATGAGGCATTGATTGTTATTTGTAGGGAAAAGACCAGTAGGCCGACTTGCCTTCTCAGTTCGTTGCTCGTCTTCTGGCCAGATTGGTGACGTAGGTGGCTTCCACGTAGGATAGGGTTGACATCATCCGGGATGGCTCTGTCAGGGACGAAGCTAAGGACACGATAATATTAGTGTGTTACAGGGGTGTCTGAGTTGGTAATGACGGGGTGTCTGAGTTGGTAATGAAAGATATTAATGGTGCGTCAGAGGGGTGTCTGAGTTGGTAATGACGGGATGTCTGAGTTGGTAATGAAAGGTTTTATGGTGTGATTGATGGGACATGATGTCAAAGGTGCACGTGCTAGGTCATGAGTGTTTTATGATGTCGGGGTTGATGTGGTGATGGAGTGTATCCAGGATCTCAGCTGGTGTAACGTGGTTGAGTCTGGCTGGGTGGCAGAGGACTTGGTATTATCTTGGGGGCAGGTCTTGACTGGGATGATCCGACTCTCTTCATGACAGGTACCGACGTCGGGGTACATGTGACTAGGATGATAAAAATATGATTAGTTTTCTTACAAGGTTAAGATGGAATTATACATATAAATTCTAACACGGATAATTAATTATATTAGTTGCTACATAGAAATGATATAAGGGAAAATTACATGCCCCATCCATGATGTTTGATTAAATTACACACTCCACCCATGAGGTTTCAAAAATTACTTTCCCCGCCCATGTGGTTTCCTCCGTTATACATCCAACAACTTTTCTAATTTTTGTTCAATTTTAATGATGCTTAAACGTTGTCCTAAACTGATGAAAGTTTACATGGATGTTGCTAATACGTTATATTTTGATTTCATGTCACATCTGAAGTTTTTAAGCTCACATGTGACCCATGGGATCCAATGAAACATGTGACATGTGATCGTGATTTAATGGATCCCACAGGTTACATTTGAGCTTAAAAAACTTTAGATTTTTCAATGAACCAAAATATGACACTTTAACATCGTCCATGTAAAATTTCATCAATTTCAGACCCTGTTTAAGCATATTTTAAATTGAACAAAAATTAGAAAGTTGTTGGATGTAAAACGGGGGAAACCACATGGGTGGGGAAAGTAATTTTTGAAACCTCGTGGGTGAAGTGTGTAATTGCGTCAAATGTCAAGGGTGGAGCATGTAATTTTCCCAATGATAAAAGTAAGAAATAAAGATAAGATGTAAAGTTAGTGTTTTACATCTTAACCCGTATAGGTGTCAACTTGAGGAGAGTGAAAATAATACTCACATTTAAGTTTTCAATATTAATTATAAAATTAGTGTTTCACTACAGTTTACGATAGATAACAATTTTTTAAAAAATAATATATAGCGCATTTTGATTGTAGCTTCACTATAATTTGGGCTAAATTATTCCTTCTTAACACACACACTGTCTTAGAAGTTGACAAACATTGTTACTTTTTTTAGGAAAAAGAAAAACTAAAAATTAAGATTCTAAAGAAAGAAAGTCATCCGCACAAATCTCCTTACTGAAGTCGGGTAATTATCCCATTACACAATAGATCGCCTATGAGAGCTAATCGAGTGCAAACATGGCTGCTCGATTTGCCGATTAACGAATAAATGAGAAGGAGATCTCTTCTGCAAGGATGAGAGCATTATGAATCTCCGCCATCACAGCAGCTAGCTCTGAAGGAGTGTCCTGTCCTGGAGTTCTACAACATGGAAGATACATGATTTTGAATCATATTCAACTTCTAGCTTGCCGAGCTTTATCGAGGCACAAGCAATAATATTCCCAAATCCATCTCTCAAGATAAACCAATCACAGTTTGAGACTGCGGGGAGATGTTGGCATCTACATTTGAACTAAAAAGATGATTTTTGGCAAAGAACATCTAAGGCTGCCCCAGACCAGGTTGACGCACTTCCGAAACGATTCTTTTGCTCAAGAGAAAAGAAGAGGCCCAAATGCACCTTCTCTTCAAAATTACTAGGGTCACCCATCAAGTATTCACATTTGCCCCACTAAAAGGCCTATAAACGAATAATGAGTTCCGCAAACAAACGTCCACAAAGCCTTAGAGTGCACCAATCAAGCCAAAGCCCTGGGGATGAGAGAGGATCATGACAAAGAGAAGAGGGGAGCCCGAGATGATCAAGATCCCACCACCAAGGCTTAACAAAGGGGCAGGTGTAAAAGGAATGCCGATAGGAGTCTCTGGCTCCATATAGATTACACCGAGGGTCGACAATCTAGCGAATGCGAAGAGATTCCCCACAAGCTAGAGCATCGGACCAAAATCTCTATCCATAGAGTTTGATTCTTTGAGGGAGATTACAGAAGCAAAGCAAACGGAGTGCTGAAGAGATGAACTTAGAAGAACAAGAATCAGAAGTACCTGGGTTAGAATCCATATGGGAGAGAAGATGGTAGCCAAACCTAACAAAATATTCCTCATTCTTTGTGAAATTCTAGACAAGTTTATCTGAATCAGCATTTGAGAAAGTCGATGTGCCTTCAATAGCATCCCAACCAACAGGTTCAATTGCTACTTTGATACAATCTAGGTCCCACTTACCGGAACTTTGGTCAATAAAATCACAAACTCAAGTGTCCTTTAAACAACTAATCGTCTTTGTAACCAGCTTGTAAGAGAAAGGCTGATTAACCCAAGGATCTTTCCATAAATTTATCTTGTCCACTTTTGGCAATTTTTCAAATGAGGTAGTGCCTCAAAAACCTAATATAAGCATAAATAGAATGCCAAGTTCTACTACACTTAGCTACCTGAGATCGGAGCATCCAAGTGCCCACAATTGGGGAAATACTTCACCTTTAGAATTTGACTAGCCAAAGAATCAGAGTTTGAAATAGGTCTCCAACTTTGCTTCGTCAAAGAGATAAAATGTCTATATATTTTTAAAACCCAAACCACCCTTTTCGGGCTTGGAGCACAACTTCTTCTAGTTGACCCAATTGATACCTTTATGGATCGACGATCCCGCCCACCATAAGTTCGAAAAACATGAGTGAAGCTCTTTGATCGTCCTCACTGGGAGCTTAAACAAAGACATGGAGAAGAAATGAACTGCTTTTATAAGGATGCCTCTCCCCGCCTGGGAGATCCGACCCTGCCAGTTGAAAACAAGCATCTTGACTTTCTCCACCAAAAACTTAAAATCAAAAGCATGAGCTCTACAAAGATACCCGGGGACTCCACGATATATTTTGAAGCCTTAAACTTTGTTAGCACCAAAAAAAGAGGAAATCTTGCTTTGGCGATTTCTGAAAGATTGGAGCTACAGAGAACCTCTAATTTTGCATGCTTGATCATATGCCTAGAACTGCTAGAGAAATCCTTAAAAATCCTGTGAACACAAGAGAACTCATTGCTTCTTGCTCTCGAAAAGATACTACTGTCATCCGTAAAAAGGAGATGAGAAGTAGAAGGGCACCTTGAGAGACCTTGATACCGTAAAACAACATGTTATCCTTTGCCACCTTAAGCACACTATAAAGAGTCTTCACATAAAGAATGAATGGATATGGGTGACCGGATCCCCCTGTTTGAGGCCTATTGAAGGATGGAAGACCGGCCTCGGAGAGCCATTGATTATAATTAGAGATAGAGGTGATACAGTTGAAGACCAGTGAAAGACATTTACCTGGAAAACCCATTATGCGCGTCACAGAGTAAAGAAAATCTCATTCGACCCTATCATAGGCAGTAGACATGTCGAGCTTCAGCGCAACTACACCATTCTTAACTTGCAAGAGCTCTTGAGTTAATGGAAAACATTTTGAGTGACAAGAATATTATCTATGACTAATCGACTTGAGACAAAAGCATATTGCTCGGGGGAGATTAAGCAAGGTAAAAAGGGTTTAATTATATTGGCAAGAACTTTGGAAGCAAGCTTGAAAATAACATTACATAAAAAAAATCGACTGATAATCAGAGACTTGAAGGAGTGGAGACTTTGCAAATTGTAACAGCCCAGTTTCAAGTCACTGGTAGATATTATCCGCTTTGTCGTAGCTCACGGTTGTGTTTCTAAGGGTCAACTAGTTACACCACTCAAAATGCTTCTACCATAGAGGAGTTTCCACACCCTTATAAGGAATGCTTCATTCTCCCCTTCAACCGATGTGAGATCCGTTTTGTGGCACACCACTCCCCCTCCCTCTAAGGGAGCCCAGCGCCCCACGGGTCGCTAGCACATTGATCCGACCACCGGCTCTAATATCATATGTAACAGCCCAGTTTGAAGTCGCTGGTAGATATTGTCTGCTTTGCCACAACTCACGGAGTGGTGTGCCATGAAACGGCTCCCACATTTGTTGGAGGGAAGAACGAAGCATTCCTTATAAGGTGTGGAGACTCCTCCATGTTAGACGCATTTTGAGTGATGTAATTAGTTGATCCTCAGAAACAAACTCGTGAGCTACGACAAAGCGGACAATATCTACCAGTGACTTGAAACTAGGTTGTCACAGGAATAAGAGAGACAAAGGTGTGATTGAGGCCCAGGGGGATGGGCTTCCCATTTAGAATGTCTAGAAATGCACTGTGGGCCCACAGTACCCCAGAACTTTCTAAAGTAGTGAGCATTAAAACCATCAGGGCCTGGGGCCTTCCTTCCATCCATTTGAGAGAGGGCTTGACTAACCTCTTTTGCTAGATCATATTTATTGGGATCGACACACATCTCAAGTTGCACCTTGTCCTCTTCAACTGCAAGGAAATGCTGACTGATGTCCCTCTGTGAATGGGTAAATAGATTGCGAAAGTAAGAAGTAGCATGATTTTCGATATCACCCTAAATTATCCAAGAATTACCCTGCTCGTCGATGAGTTCAAAAATGGTATTCTTTTTTCCTTCGGAAAGACACACGTTGATGGAAGTAAGACACTATCCTATATCCTTCCCGAACCCAGGATTGACGGAATCTTTGATGCCACATGACTTCTTATTTAAGTAGAAGACCCTCAATATCACACATAAGGCCCTTTTTAGTCTCTTGAGCTGAGGGGTATGAGCGGCCCATCCACAAAGCTAACTCTTTTTCCTTTCCTAGAAATAAGACGATTAATATGGGGAATGGAGCGATGAAGATTCTTTGATAGATGATCCCCACATTTGATCACCTTGTCCATGACACTCAAAACAGAATTATGGAGATGGGTCAGAGCCCTCCACTTCTCATTGATTAGATTAGCACAATTCGGATCCAAGGCCCACACATTTTCCCACTGAAAAATTCTCTTCTTACAAATGTTATTTATGCCAGAAGTGATGATCTTTAGGGGACAATGATCAGAGAAAGCTTTCTCAAGATAAATGATATGGGCTTTAGAATAGAGGGAAATCCAAGCTTTATTTACCACACAACGATCTATACAACTTTGGACATTTTTAATACCATTGTTGCCGTTACCAAAAGTAAAGTAGTAGCCAGTAAAATCAAGATCCGCAAGACGACAAAAAGAAAGAGTATTCTAAAACCATCCATGGCGGTTTTAGATCTCTGCCTGACTCCCAACTTCTCCCAGCTGTGAAGGATCTCATCAAAATCACCAATGACAGCCCAACAAATATCCGGGTCACGATGGAGAAGCCTCAACAAATTCCACGTCCTCCCCTTTTCTTGCTCGTGGGGGGACCATTAAAACCAGTAAGGAACTAAGATTTAACGTCACAAACAACTTGGTTCCGAGAGAAGGTAATGATCTTGACCGAGAGATCCTGCTTTTAAAGCATGGCAAGGCCTCCACTTCTCTATTTAGAATCTACTACACAAAAATTCACAAATCCCAACTTCCTTGTGATGGCATCCATATGTCTAACATACTTTTTTGTCTTTGAGATAAAAAAAAATAAAGGATGGGTCAAGAAAGAGATTTCTTAGCCACATAATTGTAGAAGCTTGACCAAGTACTCTACAGTGGAGAATAAGGAGAATCATGGCTTCGACAATCCTAGTTCTTGTCCGAGATTGATGATAAGTTTAGAGATGAAAATTGATGAGTCTTAGGACAACGAGCCCTTATGGAGAGTTCCTCCAAATGCGAAATAGATTCCTCTCTCAAGCATTTGTTGAAGAGCTCCGGTTGAGAAATAGCAACATCATTGGGGTGAGCATAGAGCCTCGCAATAGGAACCGGAGCAATTGGTTCAAGAGCCATCAGTTCCGAATTGATAACACCCCCTGGAGAACCTTCATCTTTGCAGCATCAACTTTGGTAGGAGGAATCTCCTGAATATGCATAAAGGATGAACGCACATCGGGAGCAGGGAGACCAAGAATGATAACCGGATTGGCTGACGGAACATTCGCCTAAACGGAGGCTACGACATCATCCTCGTGACACACTGCTGGGGAAAAGGAAGAGCCCTCACCGAAAGGGATAATGGACCTGATAGGATCTGTATGGGAACCATGTCTGCTGCAAGCATGCTTCCTAGCAGAGTTGAAGAAGGAATTCGAGATGAGCGATCTAGGAGAGTTGAATTTCTTCATAGGACTTCAAATCAAACAAAGTACTAAAGATATCACTATCTATCAACAAAAGTACATGAAAGAATTACTCAAGAGATTTGGAATTGAATCATCCAAACCATTCGACACGCCAATGGCAGTTGGTACAAAGATGGGCATTGTGTCTGATGATTGACAGGTTGACCAAAGGTCTTATAGAGAAATGATTGGATCTCTTTTATATCTAACTACAAGTAGACCTAACATTATGTATAGTGTTTGCTTGTGTGTTTGGTTTCAAGATGATCCTACAGAAAGTCACTTAACAACTGTCAAAAGGATCCTTAGATATCTCAAAGGATCTTCTGTCCTTGGCTTATTCTACCCATGTTATACTAAATGTGATATTGTAGGCTACTCTAATGTAGATTATGACGGATCCATAACCGACAGAAAAAACACTTTAGGGACTGCCTTCTTTGGGACTGCATTCTTTGTAGGTTCATGTCTCATAGCTTGGGGATCAAAGAAACAACAAAGTTGTGCCATCTCAACTGTAGAGTCATTGTACATAGCTGCACCAAGCTGATGTGCTCAACTTCTATGGCTTAAACAACACATTGGCATCTATGGTGTCAAAACAGGTGCACTCCAAATTATGTGTGATAATACTGGTGCAATTTTCATATCCAAAAATCCAGTGCATCATTCACAAACTAAAACATTGATATAAGACATCACTTCTTAAGGGATTGTTGTGAATTTTTTTTGGTATTTTTTAAGTACATTTCAACTGAAAAGTAACTTGCAAACTTTTTCATAGAGCCACTTAGTAGAGATAGATTCACCAAGCTCATTCATGATCTAGGCATGATTTTCATCAATTAAGTTTAGAGTCTCGATCCCAAAAATCACTCAACGACAGGTAAGTGACTATTGGTAACAAGTCTTTCCATGGTATTTAAGTGTTTTATACTTACTCGATAAGTGACTGACAATCATAAAAAAGAAATAACTTTTTGAGCTTATCATAAAGGCAACTTAGAACATTTTTTTTATGTTAGTTCAACTGTAAACTACAATTCCCAACGTTAGAAACTGGAACTGACCACTTGGGTCAAGTGTAGTCCAAATAAAATTGTTGAACTAGCCGTTGGCACATTGCCAAAGGTCTTTAATGTGCTATGTTAGCGCTCTTGGTATCAGCGATAGTTGCCCGATTAGTATAAAACAAGTTGGTGTGTCTTTCACAACTCATCACTTACTCCCCAACTTTCTTGTGCAAAACTAAACATCTTCGTTCTCTCTCACTTAAAATGTTGAAAGGAAGTTTTCAAAGCCACAAAAAATCCTAATCTTAGGTTACGACACTCTTCATACTTAGTGGTAAATTTCTACTTCAGAAATCAAAATGGCACCAAACGCTCATGTTCCACTAAATCCTCCGAGAGGACAATAACTGAAGAAGTTCGACCGATCAGATGAATAAACTCAACAAAAGATTCTCAAAAACAAAAAGCCTTCACTTCATGAAAGCCTCCACAAAAACAAAAAGACTCATCCTCTACATCCAAAAGATCTATAACCTCGTCCACCAAAGCCCAAATGAAAAGAACTCCAAATTATTTTTCCCGTAACATTCAGCAACACATAAACTCTTCCGTATACATATCATCAATGAGGCAGAGCACCAACATCCAAAGTTCGGAAGTAATCTTGATAAATGGCGACTCACTATCCCCTAATGGTTATTAGTCGGCATAGACCCATGTTAACTACCACGACATGGGTCTTTCCACATTGTTCTCCTGATTCCTCACATGACAGTGAAGATACTGCCACACTTATCAGACATACTCAAGAGAAATGGCTCTAGGTGACAACTATTATGATCAAAGAAATAAAAGGAAACAGGGCAATGAAGAATAACCTCAAGTATTGAGGTAGCTTGAGCCATCAAAGAGGGCGGTAAAAAGGTGACAAGTTGAAAACAGAAAAAGGTGAGAAAAATATAAGGAGTGTGAGGGAGGTGTAAGAGACGGACTATGGAATAAGGAACTACCGGAAGACAGATCCACGATCGGTTTCCCACATGCTCGGAATGATTATACACAAGTCTAAGAAGTGCAAAATAGGTATGAGGAGTGGAATTCTGCAGCTCCAAGGGTGTTTAGTAACATAGACAATCCATGGAAGCAACTAGGATTCCTAAAACCAAAACTCTGAATCAGTACCTAAATCTTCTATGCCTACTAGAGGCTTGAGAAACTATTGCGAGAGCCTATAGAGATAGGCTAGTTTTTATTGATTCTCACTTATTATGTAATCGGTTGTCTATTATAGTAGCATGAATATCTCAAATATTTATCTGACCGTTGTTTGTTCAAGATTTTTCATTTGCTCTGTTTTGCTGAATGACAAAGGGTAAAAGAAACCTTGCAAAAGTTCATCATCTATCTAACTCAGGGGGAATCTTCTTACGGGAATCTCTCTTCTAGAGTTAGAATACAAAATGCTCATATTTTTTTACTAAGATACTTCTGTAAAGTTTTTTTTTAGGATTGGTTGTCATCATCAAAATGGAGAAAATTGTTAGGTCACGTCCTCCCTTGAGATTCAATAATAGCAAAACTTTCCATGTGTATTTAATGTTTGTTTAAGTGTAAGTATTTCAGGAGAAATGTTATAAGAATCGCTTGGCAAGCAAGGTTGCAAGTGGGTTCTCTTTTGTTTGATTGGTGCCCAATAAGTTGGGCACATAGTCCACAACAACTCAAAGACAAAGCTCATACATGACAGGTACTCAACAACCATTCAAGTGGTGAAACTAACGATAAAGCCTACTAGGAAACTCCGTGAAAATTGACTTAAAGACAAATCAAGTAAGAGAACTTGATTAGGATCAAGAAAGTCTTTCTTCAAGACCACAAGGACGATCCTAGGATCAAAATAGTCTTCAAGATTGACGATCTTCCACATGATTCCTACAAGACTACCTCTATAAAAATCATTATGGAAGAACCAACTTAAGCTACCAAGGAAGTTATAATAAGTTACCAACTTGTAAAGGCCAGTTGGGAATCACGTTGCAACCAGCGCCCATAATCACCGCACCCAGTGACTAATGATGGGCTGCCACGTGTTGAGCAAGTGTTGTCTGAGCAGCAACTCAACCAATAGGAAACAAGCAACTCCAAGTAGCCGAGGAAGTTAGTTGAAGCCTAAAAGATAGCTAAGAATAGTTGAATGATGGTTAAAACTTAACTGTATATAATGGGTAGTTGGGATACTATTCAATATACTCACGC
>CM041779.1:25068555-25321055 GCA_023374045.1 Limonium bicolor | reverse complement strand
CTCTAGATGGAGGTTCATGTACCTTTCCATATTTATTCATTTCGAGGAAGGTATTAGTTTGGTTTTCTAACCGTTACCGGGTGTTTACTAAACCCGTACACCTCTCTCACATACTAGTGAGTTCATAAGTTTACGATATCGTTGTTCTTAAATCAATAGTATGTGTGTTTGCACGCTTTCGTTATTTTGCGATACGACCCGGTCTACGAGTCTCTAGCCAATCGTCGCTCATCTATGAGTCGGTCTATACACTAAGTTAGACCTCACCGGCATTCAAGTATGGTAGCTCATACAACATACAACAAGTCATACATAATCAAGCAATGGTTCATTTCATGCTTTAGTCTTGGTTAAACCGGCACACAAACACACAAATCAACGTAACACGGTTAGCATACGGGGCATGAGAAAATCATACCTTTCACCGGGGTTTTACTTTTACCGTGTCCACCCATTGCTCGGTTCACACTCGATTCTCTAATAATGTTTCAAACACTATTATCAATACCAAGCTCATACGGTACGTAATTAAATACTACTCCCGTACTTACCCCGTTATCTCGGTTTTACTCTTGTTAATTTGAGTTCTCACTTCTCAATCACTTCTAACCCTTTCTTACACTTCTTAGGGCCTTTACATGTCACCAAAAAAGGCCTAAACATCATCTAACATCATTAACATTCAAACCCCTATCATTAGAGACCTTTAAAATACTCATTGGGCATTACGGGGGGTAGTCCGGGACTTGGTCCTTACCAAAAGTCCCAGACCAATTCATTTGGTAACTCTCGGCAGGATTTCTACACTGGTCCGGGACCTTGTCCCTATCTTAAGTCCCGGACCAGGTATGGACATTCACTCTCGGCGCAATTTAAAGGGTGGTCTGGGACTTTGTCCAAGGACCAAGTCCCGGACCCTGCTAAAACCTACTACAAACATGATTTTTCAGCCCCTAATCAATCCTTAATCCACCCTTAATCTTTCCCCAATCTTTCCACCAGTTTTCTACATGTTTAAACACCTTAAAACATGCTCTAAACCTCTTCAAAACTTAGGTTTAATCCTTACTCGAATTCTTGCTCAAGTTCACAAATTTTCCATTCTCATTTCAACCCTTTGCACACTTGTGCATTTTATTACTCCTCTTGGCACTTGCATTATTGTTCTCAGTCCATTTGACCATTCCAAATCCTCCAAGACAATGCACTTCTCATACCAAGTTCATACCTCACTCTTAGAGCCTTAAATCTTCCTTGTTTCCTAAAACTTCTAAGGCACTTAACAACTCCTTTTTGCTACAGATTTTTGCACCAATCTACTACCTTAACACAAGCATCCCCAAAGTGGTTTACTAACTCAAATCATCCTCCATTCGTACCTAGCTAACCCTAGGTTATACTTCACTCGAAACATCACTAAAACCACTTAGATTTCTACCGGAATTTTGCCATAGTCCGACTACTTTTCTAACATTGCCCAAAACTCATTTCTTCATTTAATTCAACCTAAAACTAGCCAAACCACAAGGGTTCTATCAGCACGCAACGTTTCCTCTTTACTCAAAGCAAAATCTCATTAAGCACCACCCAAAGCAATAACTTAAACGCTTGATACTTAGGCCCTTAAATCAAGCCTTAATTCACAAATGCATCAAGCACTACCACAACTCTTCCTCATCTCAACAAATCACATCCCAACACATGTTTGGGTTCATTCATTCATTTATTTTCCCTTCCCAAATTCTAAAAGCATTAAATTAGGCTCCAAGGTAAATTATTTACCTCTTGTTCACAAGCCTTTCCTCTTTTCACTCCTCTTCTTTCTCTTCTCTTTTCTCTTGCTTGGAAATCGGCCAAAGGCCATGGAATTGCCCATCTCTAAATCAATATTCAAAGCAAGAAATGATTTTAAGTAAAAACACTTAACCTTATTAATTGGAAATGCTTAAAGCTCTAAAACTGGTGGTTACCTTGAAACCCTAGCATGGGGTTTTGATCAAGAATCAAAGGGGAACTCCCAAACCACCATTGGAGACTTGGAGAATAGCTCAAACAAGGAAAATCAAGGCATTAAAATATGCCAAAATCGGCCAACACAAGAGGGTGAAGAAAAATGTATTTTTCTTTGGGTATTTTTACCTTGGATGAAAGAGGAAGCTTCAAGCTTCAAGAATCTCTAACTTTCTCTTCGAATGGGATATACCCATGGAGATGAACTTCAAGCTTTTGGGATTTTGAAAAGAGGGAAGTGTAGAGCTTGATGAGAGGAGTTCAAATATGCATATTCAAGGATCACCCCACGAGCAAGGATAAGCTTGGGCAAGAAGAAGAAGGTGGAGAAGCCATGCTTGGGCTTCAATGGAGTCAAAGAGAGAGAGAGAGAGAGAGAGAGAGAAGAGAGAGAGGAGGAAAAATCGGTGGAGAAGGGGGAGAAGGAAGAACAAAGGAAAATGGGAGGAGGAAGAGAGGGAGGGAAGCACTTTATGCTTTTACTTTTTACTTTTTCCCTCTCTTTCTTATTCTTTCTTTTTTTCTCTATTTGTTTAGTGTGTGAGTGTGTGATAGGCTAAAAAAATCGGCCCCCACCATATTAGTAAGCTGGAGTGTTTCTCGTCTTTTACAGAAAACGCTCGTTATTTTACCCGGTTTGACACTATTCACTAACCGGGCCCGTTTTTCGGATTTTTCTCGTTTCTTTATTTTTAATGGTTACTAAGATTACATTAATGCTTAATTATAGTTATATAGTCAACCATAATTTGTACGGGTCTGTTTGACCACTCAAAGTCTCGTTTTTGGGTTTTCTAAAAAAACGTGCTTTAAAACTCCGTTAGCGTTTTAATCCATTATTTGGATTGTTTTCTTCGGGAATCATTCCCGTATACTAATTAGGCCTAACTTAGCCTTAGGAATCCATCTCGGACCCTAACGAGGTCATATACCCCCTATACTCATTTAACGCGCGTTTTAGCGCTTTTTGCTTTTCAATCGTTCTCTCTTTTCTTTTGGTTTTATTCTTTACCAATACTCTCTAGGCACCATTAGGCCTTAATAATCACATTAGGATAATTTAATCACCATTTTTAAGTCCAGGGTAATAAAGGTGTCTCAGACGTATATCCTAAACCGCATTTGTCTGAGTTATTGTTCAACAACATTTGATTAGATATGCCTTTATAGTATACCAAGTAGGATTAATCCGTGCCTGAAGCTCTAACTTCCGATTTGCATTAGCTAACATGCCCGAGAGAGTTTCACATTCCTTTTCAGTGATTGTTGCGATCTAAAAGGGAATTCACCTCTTCTTGTGCCCAACACGGAAGTGTAAGAATTCAAGTTTCCAAAGGACTAACAAAGTTAATCGTTGGTTTTTCCAGACTTTTGATGGAATAGTCTTTGGTCGTAGACTTATTCAAATATTCCACTTTAGCCCTAAGTTCTCTGATCTTAGTATCCCACTAATGCTTCAACATTTTATCTCAGGGAGTGTAGAGGTTAACTTAGTAAACACCTCTTCTTTATCGAGAGTGTCTTTCTAGTTATCCTTTTCCTTTATGCAGTACTCAATATTGATGTCAATTAGTGAGCAACTTAGTCGTCATCATACACAACTAAGTTTCCTCCTTTGGTTCTGAGTCTATAATTGAGATGTCATATTCCCATGCAGCCGCCGCCGTGTTTGAGAGTTTTTTTACCCTCGTCTGAGAATTTTCCTTCTGTTGGAGAGGAAAATTCTTGACAAGATGACCCGGCTTGTTACACTTAAAACATATGATTGGTTATTTCTTTGACTTATATCGGTCATTGTCGTTTTGACCCTCATTTTCCACCAAGTAGCCTTCAGATTTGATTTACAATTAAAGTAATTTCCTCATCTATATCAAAGTACTCATCCTCTAACTCTGATGTTGTGTCACATGCTTTCAAGGCTAGATCTTTGACTGGTGCTGACGAAGTTGCTGTATCTTCCTTTTTCTTTCCTTCATAGACCATGAGTTCAGAACTGAGTTCTTCTAAAGACATATTTGATAGATCTTTAGTATTCCCGAGCAAGGTGGTGTAGTTGATCCATTCTTTCCCCAGACTATCAAGATATCTTTTCATTAATTATGTTGTTGTCCAGTGTAATACCAACAACTTTCATGTCACCCAGAAATTTATTAAACCTGTCCAAAGTCTAAGTAATAGACTCACCTTCTAGCATCTTAAAATTGTCAAATTGTTTCTTGAACTGCTTTCCTTTTGCTTTTATGATGAAGTCAGTCCCTGCATAGGCTGTCTTGAGGAAGTTCCATACCTCTTTCGTGGTTCGAATACCGAGAACCTTCCCTTGGTCTGCATATGAGAGTGAAGAGACCATTATCCTTAGAGATAATTTGATTTTACTCATAATTCTTTTGTCGTTGTCATTCCACCTCTCCCTTGGATTAGTTTTTATGACTCTGCCTTCTATGATTTCAGGTACTAGATCACCATTCGTGACTACAGTCCATAGATCGATGTCTATAGACATGAGATGATCCTCCATCTTCTCACACCAGCATGAATAGTTGAATTTGGTGAGCATGGGTGCCTTAACATTGTAGGAACTCATCACGATCAACCCTGAAGATGTATCTTCTGTGTATAGGGTTACCTTCCTCTGATACCAATTGTTACTTCCTAGTTGTCGACGATCTGAGTCTGTGACTTAGAAGGTGTCGACGATCAAAGTTTACGACTCTGGATGAATGAAGAGAAAGAGAGGAAGAAGAGAACGAACACAATCACTTATTTCATGCGAATACAAACCCTCACGTTAAATACACTATATTGACAAAACTCTCACATAATTTGAATTCTAGAGAACTTGAATTACCTACAAACAACCAACATCAAAACTCCCTTGGAATTGTCTCTTAAATCTCTCTCTCCCTCACTCGCTCTCTCCCTCTCCACGCGTGTGTGTTTGTTTTTCCTTTTCAAAATCACATTGTGCTCTTTTACTATGAGTATATATATGGATTTCTAGGCAATTTATCTGTAAAAGATAAATACTAGAATATCTCCTAGATTTTCTCTATGTTCACAAAGTATTTAATTATCAAATTAGAAAAATATATCTATGACTGGAAAATCTAAATGTCTAAGTAGATATAACTGACTTAGGAAGATATGAAAATAATAGCTTTACTTCTCTTCGCCATATATTTCAGAAAGATAAAAAATCAGTAGTTAGTTCAAGACTGAACTCTCGACAATGCTCAGTATAATACTGAGTTTGCTGATCAAAATTCAAAACATTGTATCAACAAAATATGATGAAAATGTTATTCAAATCAGTGTTGTCAAAAGATTTATTTAACTCGCCACCTTTTATTGATCGTCTTATCTTTTCATTTCTTAGACAATCGGCTGGTTGGTTAAATTCATAACATAATTTTTATAAAGAAATTGTTAGAATTAATGTTAAATCCGTTGAGTTACTCTTGTGAAGTAATTGGTTTCGTCATCCAATTAATTTATTATTTAAGAAGAGTTTCACGGAAGTTGAAGATGCATTAGTGGGAGCATTTATGCGGTGAAAATTAATGGTGTCTGAAGCATGTGAGTTTCTAACATTATGAGGAGAGTTATGAGGAAGTTAAATAAATAAGAAGTTTAGACTTCTGACTTTCTAGATACCTGAGTGTTAGTTGTTTCTAGGTGTTAATGAATGGTGTTAATTAAGTTGCAACCGTTGTAACTTGTGAGCCATTATGTAGCGGTTGTTACAAGGTTAACGTTGGGATAAGTGAAGGGTTTAGATCTAGCACTATAAATAGATCTAGTGGCCCGTAGCTTGGATCATCCCATTATGGGGATCACATCCATGAGAGTCAAGGGTGGTTCATTAAGAAGATGAGGATTACAAGTTTACATGAGGACTACCCAACCAACCCATCAACCCGTGTTTCTCGTGTTTCCCTTGGTGTTCGAACCTGGTACCTTTCGTACCCGCTCTGAGTGTCTTAACCGATTGAGCTGCGCTCGTATTCAGTAACTTACACCAACAAATTAACCCTAGTATTAAGTGAACTAAGATAACTACAAAAAAAAGAGAATCACACACGCCTCTGTACTCCCGAATTCTTTTTCCCCTATCTGGCAAATTAATTCCTTGTTCTGTTCAGTGCACGCCCCAACATTCCAACAACCCCAGTCTCGATTTCAAAGAAAACGACCAGGGACATGACATGCACATTAAAGTCTGTTTATGCTGCAAACTCCCACGCACCAGAGGGAATGTTTTTTCAAACTCCCACGAAGTGTTGCATTGGAACTTCATCCCACTGTCAACCACCCCTTGCCCCTGACGTTGAATAAAATCCATGCTCCTGTCTTTCAAACAACCATACCTCCTGTTCTTGTAAATGATGAGCACTAACTCCTGAGCTAGTCTTTATATCCACCCACTTCATTTCCTTGTCCCTGCATGTGCAGAAAACTAGCCGGAAATGAAACCAGCTTCTGTGTAACCTCTTCTCTGGTGTGCTATTCCCATGCATGAAGGTAAGCCCATGGCACTCCTGAATCTTTCCTAGCTTGTGGCTTCTGTTTGAAAAGAAAATTGTCACCTTACTCTCGTATCTTTCTTTGTTGATCAGTGAGCTCCAAACTCCTTGTTCTCGCCCTCTCTGTCTGATCGATCTGGGGCTCAAACACTTGGTAAGTCTGGATCAAATTAGTCCAGGAAACTAACAGGTAAAAAACTGAAACAAAGTATATTTCCTCAGTTTGGTTCTGTCCGATACAAACATAGAATAACCCTCCAATTCCATCTTGTTTCCTTTCATGCAAAAATCCTCATGCAGCCCTCTTGGCTTGGTTGTAAAGCCTCATGGGTAAAAGCGGCCGATATTCCCTGAAACTCAGTCTGAAGGTAACATCTTCTACACAGTTTCTTGTTTTCCCCAGCTCTTGTTTTCTTCCCTCTGGTGTTGTCCAGTCTAACCGTGAGTACCCTCTTCAGTAGGTCCGAAAGTACAAGGCCTGAGAGTTCCACACTTGCCAAGAGTAGATCGGGGGGAAACAACACACAAAACAAAGAGAAACCCAAGGTAATAAACCACCTAATTCAAACGTTACTGGGAGTCCAGTTCTGTTACACTTGCAGCTTCAGTATAACTAATTCCCGGAGGTGATAAAGAGGATGCATTGGCTTAAAAAAAAAGAATGATGAACCTAACACATTACTAACTTAGCTAAGCGTGAGAGCATTATGGGGGAAAATTTGTTATCAGGTTAGTGCAGTGAAACCAAATGCAGTTAGTTCCACAGTTTTCGTTTCTGCTAAGAAACCTTAGAGGCTTAATGAATTTAGTATTGGCTGGAATATAGGTCTAAAACCTTATTAACACATAAGTATCCGTGTACATAATCTGAGACAAAACTAGAAGCTAAATCCGTGAGCAAATAGAAAGGAAACAATCGGGATGTGTATTTCAGTTCTGAAATGTTTGTTTCAGTATAAACATGTTGCACTGGGAATAATAACATTGTGTTGGGTCTGCTCGGGGGGTTGATTTAGATTCAAAATTGTATTAAGTGGTGCAACCAAATGAGTAAACTAGTAGGGGAAAACAGCAGTCAGGTCAAGCAACAGAGGTGAAATAAGGAAGTAAAAATAGCATCAGGTTTTCTGTTTTGGATTTGCATTGTTTCCAGACCCTGTATAAAAGGAGTCCATGGAACTAACAAAGTGCCTTAGGTTATTTGTTTTTGAGGTGGGAATACGACTAGACCACCTAACTAAGTAAATAAGTGCCTTGGGATAGATTGAAAGACTAATACGTGGCCAAACAGAAAGAATTCAAATAGGAGTTATCAGGTTTCAGTTCTTCTGTTGTCCTCCCAGTTAGTACTTGGACTTTTTGTTTCTCGGTGGGTTTAGCAATATTATTTTTGGGCTTTGTCTCGGGTCTGTTTAAAAGTTTAAAAACTATGTTAAGGTATGTGACTAGATGACTAGACAATCTAGGTGAATCAGTTGACATACTAAAACAGAAGGAACTAAATCAGTTCAGTCCTTCGTTTTTTTTTCAGTTTTCCTAGTTCCTGAGTGAGGATAACTCTGTAATACCAACGAATCTACATTGGGATATTTTAAAGTTGGGAGTGTAGCAGAACACATAACTAAATGGATAGGCAACTCGTGAAGGAAATGGAGGTCAGATCAGAAAACAAGAAAGAAGAAGAAACCATAGAACAGAATGCACCAATTTCAGTTTCTGTCAGTTTTCAGCTCTTTTGGATCTGTCCAGTCCAGTGTTAAGCCACACCAGCAACATTAACCAAATTGTCGTGGGTCTTGTTTTGGGTTAGAACTTCCTGGAGCACATAATTAACTGGGACAACAGTTGGGAAGAATTGTAAGTCAGTTAAGAAAAACGGACAGAGAACAAATAAGAGGAAGTATCAGTTTATGATGTTAGTTCAGTTTCAGAAATCTTGTGTTCTATACAACCATGCTACAGAGAGAATAAGAGAGTTGTAATGGTTTCTTTAGAGAGCTTAAAGTTGTATTAGGATACTTAATCAAATAGCTAGACAACGTAGGGGAAACTAGAGGTTGGATTAGGAAACAGAAAGGCAAGATAGAGAAAACCCACCAGTTCGGTGTTTCAGTTTTCAGTTCCTTTCCTGGTTAATATTTGGGTTCCTGTAACGTTAACAATGTTGCTATGGGTTCTTTTGAGGGTAGAATCACACTAAGACACCTAACTAATAAGCTCACTGGTTTGACAAAAAAAAACTAAGAAACCAGATCAGTAAGTAACAGATAAGAGGAAGAATAAGTCATATCAGTTTCTGGATTTCTTTTTCTTCTTGTTTCTGTAAACAAAGTGCAGAGAGAGTGCCTATGTGGCTTTGGGGTCTGTGTCGAAATTAGAAGTTGGTAATACACCTAACTAGGCCGGCTATCAAGTTGAGGAAAAATGTAAAAAAAGATCTATGAACAAACAGAAGGAAATCAAAGAGAAGTTATCAGGTTTTCTTTTTGCAGTACCAGTTTTCCTGAAACTAGTGTCTTCTGTATAGCTGTGTACAGAGAGATTAGAAAGAGTGTAATAGGTGGCTAATGAATCTAAAATATCCCTAAACCACGTGAGTAAGTTATAACTACTGAGGAGAAAATTTAGAAGTTAGAATAACTAACTACAATCAAGGGTTAAACATAAAGATATATATATTCTAGTTTCAGTTTTCAGTTAGAAGTTGTCCCTGTGTAACTGAATTACCAGTGGTGTGAGTGTTGTATTATCTAGCTAAGGGACCCAACATCTAACTAATGCACCTAAGCCGAACCGTAAAGGAATTGGGTGAAATTAGAAGACTGATAAATGAACTAGAAAGGAATGAGGAAGAGACAATGCAATTTCGGTTTTAGATTTCTGTAAACCCGTTCTCTGTCTAACTGAGGTACAAGGAGCATAAGTGTGTTGAGTTCTCTTGCTAAACAGACCACAACATAGCTAATGCATTAGGTAAATCTGTAAGAAAGACTGGGTAGAATTAGAAGAAAAAAAACTGAAAAAGGGATACAAGGGGAGATATCAGTTTATATCTCAGATTTTGTTGTTGGTTTCAGTTCTGTACAACTATATTGTAGGTGTATTGAGGGTGTGCTTAGAACTGGTTTCAATTTAAAACATCTCTAATATTCCTAGGTGAGGTTAAACCACTTTGGGTCAGATAAGAAAAAAGGGGGCAGATTAATAATTTACAAAACAGAAACAAAAGAGAGATTGTTAGTTATGTGGTTCCAATTCGTTTTTATTTTCAGATTGTCAAGGTTGGGCTGTTTCTGTGTACTTAAGAGTATAGGTATGTGAGTGTTTAGTTGAGTCTAAAACAGTGTTAACACCCATAGCTGGATGGGTAAATTCTATAGGAAAGCATCAAACATTAGTTGAACTAGCTAGATACAAGAATCAAGAGGAGATATATAGATTGTGTCTCAGATTTCGTTAAAGATGTAGTTTCTGTATAATTGAGTTACATGGGTGTTATGAGGGTGATGTTAGAGTTATATTGAACCCAAAACCTTTCTAATGCATCTAGCTAAACTTACAAAACCACTCGGGAAGTTTAGACACCGTTAGACATATTAAAAGTGTGATAAAATAAGGTTATATACAAGAACCTTATTTCAGTTTGGAAATATTTAAGCTTCAATATAAGGGAGTTCTAGAAGTGATTGAGGAGTGTTATTGTGTAAATAATGAGCTCAAAACATAACCACTTAGCTAAGAAAGGAATACCTTTTAGACAAGTTAAATCTATCTTATAGAAACATGTTACACGGTTGACGCTTAAATGCTCTAAAACAGTAGCTAGGACAAAGGACTTAGTTAACGTGTAAAATAAGGGTGTGAATGCCCTAGGAGTAACATAAGTCTAACACGTGGGAAGTCCTAAGGGTGAATAAAGGTTGAACATTCAACGAAGATTTATCTAGGAAATAACACCCGATAATAAATTAATAAATTCAGGGAGTGTCACAAAGGTTGTCACATGAAATCATAAACTGACACATTGTTTGTAATTAACGCTAGGGCCGTAGCGAACTTCGACCAGGACTCCGTGTGTGAGACTACTTGCTTCTGATCCAGGTATGGACATGTGTGGTTCGTATGTTGCCGTGTTACACGGCTTGTGTGTTGTGTGCTTTGTTTGACAATGACTATAAGACTATAGCATGAAATTGGATTGCTTCTCATGGCTTGCTTATATGCTTGTTATATATCCTTGTGGCATATATTTGCACACACACAGTAGTTTAGTCCCTTTCTCGTTTATGGAACTTGAGATGAACCACAATGAACTATGAAAACAGAGAAAACTCTATAACGCGAACTCCTCTCTAACCATTGAGGACGTACCATGACACCCACTATGGTGTCTATTCATTAATGATGATGAAGAGCAAATCTCAATTGGTGGGACTTGACAAACCACGTAAACAAAACAAAAGAACTATACAAAGAGAAAATCCTCTCTAACTGTAGAGGACCGCTAATGACACCACTATGGTGTCGAGATTATAATGATAATGAAACGAAAAGTACCAACTGGTGTCGAGATTATTGAATCGGGTTATTTATTAAAATGAATCATTTTTATTAATACTATATAACATGCTCGTAAATCATAGTATAATCCTCAAAAAACTTATTATACTTGCGAACTAATATACTACTAAACTATATAATAGATGTACTTTGAATCAACAAAATTATTTGAATCATATCCTTATTATTATTACTCCACTTGTAATTAATAAATATACCGAGTTAGCTAGAAAAATACAAGGATCATTAATACAAAGATAAAAATCACCACTACCATAGTTTTAAAACAGATTATTTTATTAAACGCATTGTCTTTATTAAATACTGTATAATATGCTCGCAAACTATATAATATATTTGTAAACTAGAAAATAAATGTATTTAAAATTTAGGGGTATTTCACAAATAATTGGGAACAAAGGGAATTCTTTGGCATTGCCCAGCCCGCCCGGCCCAGTTTATAATTTTTATATTATTATTATAATTTTTTAAAAAATATATAGAATATATATTAAATATAATATGGATATATGTTATATATAATATTAATATATATATATATATTTAAATAAATAGTAAAAAGTGTTATTAAAATAAAATATATATTA
This sequence comes from Limonium bicolor, assembly GCA_023374045.1. Lineage (NCBI taxonomy): Eukaryota > Viridiplantae > Streptophyta > Magnoliopsida > Caryophyllales > Plumbaginaceae > Limonium > Limonium bicolor. The sequence continues at coordinate 25,309,354 of CM041779.1, read as the reverse complement.
TAAATATCTATATAAAAATATATAATAACAAACTAGTCCGAGCCGGGCTTAATTACGGGTTTAAAATTTTGCCTGGGTTTTATTCAGGCCTGATTTGTTGTCCAAGGTTCCCCGAATTTTTTCAGATAGGCTTTTTGGGTTTTATTTCCTGGTTCGATCGGGTTGGGCCGCCAAGCCAGGTTAGTGTTGATTAGCTCTACCCAACTCAACCCATTTAAAAAGTGTTAACTTCAATTGAACCCATTTAGTTAAAAGGATTAACCCAACCCATCAACCTAGGCATAACCCATTTAACTTTTTACATAAATAAATAAATAATATTTTATAAATTATATGATGAATATAATGACATATTTTATTAATTAAGCAAAAGACCATGGGATTCCATGAAATTAAACGATGAACCAAGGAAGGCGATAGGTGTTTAACATAAAGATGGGCACTAATGTCAATTCAAACTAAAGCCCATAGTCTGCACCATTCTTACCGTTTTTTATCCCAACCCTAATGTTATTTGGTTGCTGGAAAAGAGAGGCTTGCCCTCATTGGTATTTCTTGTTATTCTGCTGACTGATGTGAACAAAGCTTCAATCTCGTTCTCCCATTGCGGTTGCAATAGGTGAGATTTCTTTTCGTTGCTTGCTGGACGACAGTAGAATTTGGGGCTGTGTTTTTATTGAACAGAATGTTGGGTTTCTTAACTGCCCACTTAGTATTTAGCTTAGCCATAATTGTGTACGTTTTTTTTTTAAAAAAAAAATTAGAATCAAGACGAAGTGTCAGTGTTTTAGATAGAAATTCTACTACTACCTTATGATCTTTTGGATTTTTCTCTCGTTGAGCTGGAGTTGGAAAGTGCATATTTTTTTCAAATCTAGACGGAACAAGTGATTTTTATTTTGAGGTTGTATCATATTCGCAAGAAGTGGAGGTATTTATAATGCCGCCATGGGTGCCATTTGAAAACCCTGCTAGTTTCTACCTTGATGAGCCGAATTTTGCCTGGCTCTTGTAGGTTCCTGTGCTATTCTGAGCTCCGTGAGTTGCTGGCTTCTTTGTTGAAATGGAGTTTGTGAGCCCCGAAGGTCTTCGCTTAGATGGTCGCCGTCCCATGGAGGTATTTCGGTCTTTCCATTTCAGGGGTGATACTACTTTAGTTTTCTTTATTTGCCCTTGAAATCCGATATTCATTCATAATCAGATGAGACAGCTTCGGGCAGAAGTTGGTGCAGTGGCCAAGGCCGATGGGTATTGTTTTGGTCTCCCTTTGTCAACTTGTGTTTTTTCTCATAACTTTGTTTGAATATCTTTTTTCTTTCTTTGAAAAACTTCAGTTATATTAACTTAATCTAGTCATCAGTGGCGGATCCAAGAGCTTTGTCTCGGCCCCCCCCCCCCCCCCCCCCCCCTTTGGATCCGCCTCTGTCAGGCATGCTGGTATTACATGAAAAGCAAGAATTTGATATTTGGCTGTTTTGTCTTTCCAATTTTTCTCGTAGCTCGGCTGTCTTTGATATGGGGAACACTAAAGTCATTGCAGCAGTGTATAGGCCCTAGGGTACTTGCAGTGACTAAATTATGCCTATATATCTAATGAACTTAGGGGAAGTTCTTTTACATTTCATAGCAGTAATCCAAGTTGGGCTGGCTTGATCAAGTGCTACTCATAAACTTGGGAGTTAAATTGTCAGCTTCACCCATATTGATACATGTTTGACTTTTTACCATCTGTGTTAATTAGGTTGAGAACAGAGGACAGCAGATCAATGATCATGCTCTGGTGTGTTCTTGCTAATGATGATTTTCTCTTTTCTGAAATGGCTTTATCCCACCTTGTAAGTTATAACTTGCTCTAATTTTTTTTCAGGTTCGATGTGAATATAGCATGGCTAATTTTAGTACTGGAGACAGGAGGAGGAAGCAGAAGGGTGACAGGTTGCCTACTGAATATAGCATAATTGTTTTCCCCTTACCGATCTTTTGTTTTACTAATTATGGCTGAAGCGTAAAACCCATTTGATTATTGTGCTATATATGAAGTTACAGTTTGTGGGAGAAGCTATTTTGTTGCTGGAAGTGTGTCTACCTCTGTAGTAGCTTTGTCACTATAGATTGATGTTTTTATGTGTGTAATGGTCTCTACTGTTTTATATGTGCTCATTGTTTTTGTTTCTATTGTATGGTGATCCTCGTATCTGTGAATTAGTTGCTGAATACTCGTTAGTTTAGCATAAGTATTCCTTCTTGGATTTGCTGTTCAAGTTAATACTTGAATTTGGAACTTTTCAGGCGATCAACAGAAATATCGATGGTCATTCGACAAACTTTGGAAGCTTGCATAATGACACACTTGATGCCTCGTTCCCAGGTGACATACCTTCTAGAGCCTCTATAATGCTTGCAGTTTGTTATCTCACCAATGGTCTTATTTTCATCTGTTACTAGAATGATTAGATTATTATTTTCAGATTGACGTATTTGTGCATGTTCTCCAAGCTGATGGAGGTAGGTTAACTTTTCATGAGATTTTTGTTTAACATACATTCTTAGGCTTACCTTCATTCAAAGTTTTCATAGCTTTATGGTGCCATCCATCTGTGTGCGTAGACTGTATCCCTCTTTGTTAACCAGAAATTAACTCCTGCACTAGGAACAAGATCAGCCTGTATCAATGCTGCAACTTTGGCACTTGCTGATGCTGGAATTCCTATGCGTGATCTGGCCACGTCATGCAGTGTTGGATATCTTAATAGCACACCACTTCTTGGTAATTTCTTTTACCATGATCTATTGCATTTTTTTTGTCTCTTCAGAGTTTGTAGATCTCATAAAAATTGTGCTTGATCAGATCTGAATTATGTAGAAGATAGTGCTGGTGGGCCTGATATTACCGTAGGTTTCTTGTCAAAGCTTGATAAAATTACTCTGCTTCAGGTGAGTAGTGTCTTATAATTATTCTGTTTGAAGACAGAAATCTATATTCATGGATGAAGCCATAATTGTTCATACTTTTCTATCTTTTGCCATCTCAGTGCCTGCTTTGTAGCTCATCAATGTGCATTTCCAGTTTGCAAATTGTGATTGTAATGACATGATATAAGTACCAAGTCCCATGATTTCCAGGCAGTTATGATTGTTGGCATTGATTTTACAATTTATTTTGTGCATCAATGATTTCAATCTATCCATTTTGTTCCTCATGTTTATGTATAGATGGACTCTAAGCTGCACATGGACATCTTTGAAAATGTGATGCAACTTGCAGTAGAAGGATGCAAAGCAATTGCAAAATACATCCGAGAAGTAAAGAAATATTACCTATCTGATATTTGAGATTGTAAACAGAACTGGAAATTTAGACTAGCATGCTCGCATGCTCGTTTTGTCTGAACGCTTGTTTTATGTGTCACAGGTATTACTTGAGAATACTAAGCAACTGGAGTGCCGTCGAGTTACTTAGGTCTTGTGGTGCCAGACTTTGGAGGACTGCTAAACCTTTATCCGTATTCTGAAAGAACTGTGGTGCTTTTCACTCAGTCCTTGTGTAGTGAGGTCTTCTCTGTCGCTTGGCCTTTTCTCGGTCTATTGTCATGTGTAGCCAAAAGAGCCTAAGTATGTCAAATGTTACATTAAGTTGACCATTTCGGCTGGAAAAAAAATATCCAGGCCCAGTTTGATCCATGTTGATGTTACGCTTTATTACATTCGGTTTGGTATGTCAAAATTTAGCATGCTGTATTTCTCTCTATATATAAGTTGGATGTACACCCATTTGCAACAATCAAAGTGGCACAGTGGAAGTTTGGTGGGCTATAATCCAGAGTTCCTAGGATCAAAACCTGAAAAGAGTAGTGATTTTGGGAATGATATATCAAAATGTAACGTTTTTATAGATGAAAATGTATTATCAATTTCTTTTTAGGCTGAAAGGATGTAAGTTGGTTGGTTTAGTGGAGTTTTTCCATGCCTTGGGATAATATGGCACATTGGCACTTCGTGCAACTGCTAGGGAAACCAAAGCATGGCTTAATTTGGACAAAATAGACAGACCCAAGCCATTTTAAAAAGTGATTCAAAAACCCAACTCACCGATTAACCTGTGAATTAACTATTTATATTTTTTACATAAATAAATGAAATTTTATAGACATAACAACATGTTATAGATTAATACATCATTAAATATAATATAAAAAATAAATGACATCATGTGTGTTAATGGAATCTTAAATTAATTAATGTGTTTCTACCACCACACAATGATAAGTGTATAAATGAACATGTTTTTGGGATGTATTCATGTGTTTTATCAATTAATATCATGTTCATTTTTTCACTTTAGCTAAGTGTCCTTACACATTTATTGCTTAAACATGAAAAAATCTAACAAGGAGCAAAGTAGACAAAGCTAACAACGCATGGGCGTAAAACAGATCTCAAATCAGAACTATAACGAAGAATCTGGGGCCTGTACAAGTTGTGTCCGGACATATGTCCGACCTTGCATATCTCAACACAAGCCGAGAGCAGCAATAGAAATATTCGATTTATGTCCGAACATACAAGTCCGGATAAGACTCCAAATGCAGTATAACCGCGTGAAATAAATAGGAAAAAGGGGAAGAAAGAGAGGTAAGCAAAACATGGAAAAACACAGAAAAGAAGAGGAAGAAGAAAGAGAAGAAGAAGAGGAGCAGAAGCTCCACCTCCATAAAACTCATGTTCAATCTCCAATGGCTAATTGTTCTTCCCTTTCTCTTATCAAAAGAGAGGATGGAGATTTTGCCCCAATATCCTTAAAACTCCATTGTTGAATCTTAAACTCCTTCAATGTTTTATTTTAGTTCTTGTTCTTAATGAAAGAGAATTATTGTGCATTTATGCTCTTAAGCTTGTATTCTTGTGATTTGAGGATTTGTTTAAGGTTTGCTCAATGTGTTACATTTGCGGGTTTGAACGGAAGGGTTTGCGGAAGTATAAATCTAAACCGTGGGGACTAAACCAATGTACTCGCTTCTCAAGAATTTGAGATGAGACTACATTGCAACTTAAGGAAACTTGTGTTTAATGCTATCAATTGACTAGGTAATCGAACGGCCGTAGATTTTCGACTTAATTGGTTAGGATTAGTAGACCAAGGTTTGATTATTTATCATTTTAGTGTTCTCGTTGTTTAGCTATGAGTTCATGAATAAAAAAATTGGTAGTAAAGGATGAAAGAGGCAAAGATCCATCCCGAGGTACAATTATCTTAGAGTAGTTAGTTTAGTTTTATAGTTTTCTTTATTTCAATTTATCAACCCAATCCAACAAAACCCCCAAAATATTTACTGCACTTTATCCTTTTGTATATATATTTGTATGTACATTACTAAATTGTTAAGAAGCCAGATAGTTACGAAGTCCTTGTGGATACAACACTTGTTGTACTACTTTGACTGGATTCACTGTCAATTAGTTTACAGAATATATTCATTTATATGTTGCCTCATCAAACTCCTCATACCTTTTTTCTTGCCCTCAAGAAAAACTATGAACCCAAGCAAGTAGGAATGCTCAAAGCTAACAAATACTAGCATGAAGTTTGGGATAATAGAAGAAACAAAAAGTAACTAAAACTTTTCGGGAGTGTGAACCATCACCTACTGGTGGCATGGGTATGCTTAGGGAAAAATAAAATATAGAGTTTCGGGGTATGATCCGGAGTGCTTCAAAGCCTTAAAAGATTAGGTAACTTGGAGAACTTTTACCATGACCAACTTCTCTCAAGAATGAGCATTGGATAAATAGGCATTTAGCCTTCTGCATTGAAGAACACTCAATTGTCATTTATGGTTACCAATGGCGTCTCTCAAGTCCTTTAAGACTTTCACAAAACCACACAAATATTTAAACTAGTAAAATAAAAATTCTAGAAATGCTAATAAAATATAATAACCCAAACAAAATCTTAATCCTAAAAATAAAATAACAAAGATAATAAGAAATTATCAATCAAACAAAATTCAATAAAGATCCTAATTAAAACAACAAATCAAAATAACGCAAAACAAAAATTAACTGAGAATAAACAAAATAAAATAAAGACTAAACTAAATAACCGTGCCTCCCCGACAACGGCGCCAAAAACTTGTACGGGTTAAAACCTAGTACGGCAAGTGCACCGGTCTTTTGTAGCAAGTTTTTCTAAGGTGTTTCGTAAGGTTATCGAACCAATGAGGCAGTGTCTAGTTTAATCTAAATCTGAGACTAAATATTAAACTGATGAAAACAAATAACCGGAAATTGGGGGGTTTAATTGTTGATTTTCTAACTCTAAAATTAATTAAATAAATAAGTAACAAGTGTACCTCTTTGATTTGAATGTTCTGACCATTCATAACCAGACCAAACCTACGGCGTGCGCATGGTAATCCCATTGAATTTTTCATGGTACACACTTCTACCGGTTCACCTTCATGATCATTATTACATCTACCATGTTGGAGCTCATCGTTGTAGTAATTCCAGACACTACAGAGACACACGACCCAACAAACTGAGAAACGGTATTCTCTTGTCTTGTAGTATTGTCTTGTCGATCAAGAACTCCATGTCTTGCTTGAATTCAAAATGTTGTCCCTCGACGAACTTGTGAATACTCTCTAAGGTAGTGTCTGGTGATCCGGTGGATGCATGAAGCCAAGCTTTTAGGGCCAATTGTGCACTCTCCACCCTGTACACGTTGAAATCATTAATTAGAAAGATATCTCACAACAACAAAATTGAACATTTACTTATTAATAATTATTAAGGAACCTATTAGTTGATGTGTTACTGTAGTGCAAGACTCTTTTAACTCGTGGGGTCAGCAATTTCTCATGATGACATAACCACGTGGTCTCTAGGTAGTGGGTAAAGGGATGATTAGCTCCGTACTTCTTAATTAGTCGGTCGTATTCTTTGTCATACTGAGCGATAGTATGAGAATGAACAAGCCTCTGCCAACAATGTGCTACTACTGCGGTGCCTTTGTTAGCACAAGACAATAACTTCACCACTTTAGCCTCCACATTCCTACTGATATGCCACTGACATAGTAGGAGGGGAACACTTGGAATGACCACTGTGAGTGCTTTCACTAAGGCCTTTTCATTATCAGTTACAACAACTTCAAGAAGGGAACTCATCAGCTTCACCAATTGTTGAAGCATCCAGGTGTACGCGGTCTCTTCTTCTCTCACCAAGAAACTGAATGCTATGTTGAAGTTTTTGCTGGTTGACGTGACTCCGAAAACTCAACAAATGGTATCTTGTACTTGTTCGTCTTATAAGTGTCGTCACTCAGCACGACATATGGAAACATTTCAAACATTGTAAGAGAGAGCGGGTGCGCGAAGAAAATGTGTCCCAGCTAGAGTTATCCTATGCAAAATTACATTGTAACACAAATTTCTCAAAACATTACAACACCATACAAAATTACTATAAAGAAGTTGGGACACTAACTTGGAAATTTCTTCGACCTCCAGCTGTAGTTACGATTGGTGAGCAAATGGATGGGAGATGCAACATCAGTACGCCCGTTGCGGTCCTCCCTTCAGAATTAAGCGACCAGATTATGTACTGAAGTTTTGTCCATCGTGTTGTTAGGGGTCATGTCATGCATATGAGCACACATCTGTCGTGACGCAACTCCACTATTGTGCAAGCTATATAGGATTGATTTGTCATCCACAATGAAGTGATGACACACAAAATGAGACTGAGGATTACGAGCCAGATTATGGTTGTGCGTCGGCTACATAACAACAACAGACCACCCAAAAAGAGGCCCACCGGGAATGCTTAGACAAATGTAATAGTAGCATTTCTTCGATGAAGGACGCCTTTGGCTAGAAGAGGATGATCCTTGGCTATTTCGTTACCTAGTCTTGTCATACCTTTCAGACGTCAGCACAAGTTCATCCTCATCCCTAACAGCATGTCTAATCAAATGTATGTTGTTATTCTCGGAATGCAGGTAATCAAAGCAGCTCCCTCTTCTTTGTCGACAAATATTTTACTCGTGTTGAATAGATGACATGTGTTTATATTCACCTCTTCGTGGTCATATCCAACAATGTTTTCACCCTTAATAACATAAAATAACGTGTGGTCAACTAAGGCAAAGAGCACGGTCAACGTAAACAATGGAAGAGCGTAATTAAGCAAAAATCTAACAGATGAAGCACAAACTAGTCAAAAATAATAATCTCAGGTAAAACCCGGTTAATTAAGTCAAAACAGGTCCTAAAGGTCAAAACTGGTCAAAATGAGGTCAAAATGGAGAAAAAAACTAGCCTAAACTGGTCAAAACCGGCCAAACCACCAAGTTCAGCCGGCGTCGACGCCCCCAGCAAAGGGCATGTGCCAACACCCGCCTTCTTCAGTGGTCGTTGACACTCACTCTCTCATACCGCCGCCATCGTCCGATGTATCTCGCCATTGTTAACGCTTGGTGTCCTTGGTGGGCATCACTGACCGCAAGTCGACGCCGGCCCACCTGGTGGCCATCGACGCCTACGCTCCGGGGCAGAGTTTGTTCCGCTTTTGTCCTACATTTTTATCCAAATTTAACTCAAAAATACTACAAATATGTTAAAAAATAACTTTGAAGGAGCCCCTCGTATATCATCATCGATGTTAATATTATCCAGATGTTCCTGAGATGTCCCTGCAGCTTCGTCTTCATTGTTTCCGTCTCTTTTATTTCGACCTCCGAAAAATTTCTCGAAACTCTTACATGTCATTGATAAGTGGTGAAAATATGTACTTACGGGTTTATATTCACCTTCATTTTATGTGGCCTATAACCTATTTTCATCACTTTATAGAGTATTTTGTTTTATATTGATGAACTTACACATTTTGGTTATAATTTAGGTAAAAACTTATTTGAGCATGCTTTAAAGATGCAAAAGAATTGTCCGGGTGCATAGATGAAGTCTTCATCACTCAAGGTTTATAACACAATAAACGGGGAGCAAATCAAAGCTTAAACGAAGAATTTATACCATATTTAAGGTGTGTCCGACACTGTGTCAAGACTTGTAGGTCTGGACAGAGGCCATAAGTGATTCTGAAAGTCAGGAACGACAAATTCGGAGGGGACGGAGAGCAAATAGGCACAAGCTATAAATATCCAGGTATGTGTCCAGCTGAACGCACCTTGACAAGACCTCACACAGACACTAGACATTCACACTATATTAGTGTCCAGATTTGTGTCCTGGACACACCCAAACAACAAACAAAGCCATGGACCTGAACCGAATACTGCATCTCACCTGGACATATGAAATCTCGCCTAGACAAACTAAGATCTCACCCGAACAGTGCATTTGAGAAAAAAAACAAATTCAAAATTCATTTCCGTGAGGGGAGGCATATGTGACTGGCTAGATGGTGGACGCGAACATAATGATATTAGATTGACAAAGAATAGAAGACAGAAGCGACCAACAACGAGTACAAGAGAGATAAAAGGAAAAGGAAGAAAGAAAAAAAAACAGAGAGATGAAACACTAACTCCCTTTGAAGCTTTATCTACGGTCATCTCTAACTCTTTTGTTCATTTTCAATTTAATGTGTGAGTAGTCTCTTTGTGTACCCTGGGATGGGTTTTAACCCTAAATCCCCAAAAATGCTAGTAATACTCCCTTCATTTAATGTAGTTGTTTTCTCTCTTAAAACTTATTGAATGCTGCAGAACAGGTCTTCTATAGCATTTATGGTGATCCCTAACAACATATATCTTGAGTTAGGGGTTTGGACCAAGAGAGATAAACCCTAGTTTTTATCTTCAATTAGGCGTCGTTCGCTGCCCGTGAAAAAAAATCAAACGCAGCATTTGCTGTGTTACAAATAACGGTCATGTGGTTAACCAATTAGAAGTTGAGAATGCTTTAAATAGTGGGCTCCACTGAAAAAACAGTCCAATAATTATCTAACACGTATACACATCTGTCTAGGATGCCGGACTTTTTTTTTCTCTCGCGGTGAACGAACGCCCCCTTAGTTGATGAATCATATTGTTGTTATTCAGAACTTGTGATTAATGATATCTAGTGACTTGTGGCTAACTGAACAAGGAGTGAATCTAGCAAGGTAAGAGATGGCTTACCATGATTTGGATAGTCATTATATGAGTTATAATAGAAAACTAGAGTGAGGTGAGATTAAAGGCAAATTTAGGTGTATTTAGGTAAACACAACCATCCTAAAGTACATGTTCATCAAATCTATTAAAACACTATTTTAATTTACTCGTTTGTTGTTCTTATTGTGTTAAGCTTGACACCGCTAAACCCCTCAACTTACTGTTTTTATTTCACTAAATACTGAGACTAGGAAGATAGTAACAAATTTCATTGTGGATACGACACTTGTTATATTACATCGATTAGATACACTTGCCTACACCACCTTACACACATATATATATACTTCACTCTCTTCTTTTCTCCCTTCTATGATTTAGAATTTTGAATATAATTTCGATAACCTACCCATCATCTTTATATAATGGTTTGGGTAATATTTGTAATGTGTCAAAATTTAGATGGATATATAATTTTTAAATATTTTAAAGGAATACAATAATACTATTTTTATTACGCCAATGTTAACCACTTAAAATCTCTAGAAAATCACATTTATTACAGAGAAAATGTTATAATTACAAGAGAGGTAAGCAAATGATGGACTAACTTTTGCAATTCTTAGGGTATTATTGATTCACGAAGTCCAATCCACCCTTAATTTATTTTGTTCACCCTGTATACTAATATTCTCCTACTGGGCGAAAAAACTATTACACAGTGATGTTCAAACTATTTTTCATCCTGTACACTTATTTACCTTTCAAAATCAATGATGGAGTCAACCTTACTCCCTCTTACTCCGGTTATCAGCAAAAGTCTCTTATGCCCAATATCATAATGCCGCAGACATGAGGTCCCGTAACAACATCCAACAAGAGCATCTTGTTCTGCGGCATTCATATACAAAATTTATTTTATTCAAATCCCAACTAAGCACAAGTTACCTTTACAGTGTTCTCCCGGAAGGTTTGCTCTCTGCCCATTCAAGAGTACTACCAAGGACTCGAATACAATATGTCCCCACCACCATGTAGGATACATCCATTCCCTACTGAACACACTCCCTACCATCATTCAACAGGCACGTTCATTTCTGGAAAAATCTCACTAAATGGCGAACACTGAATAAGAAAGCTCCACGACTCCATCCACAAACGATCATGAAAACTATAGAGCTACAATAAATTAAATCTCATACCTATTTCTTTCTATAATATTTCCCCCATATATATGCCTCCGACTTCACAGACGAAAAACGTTCTTCCAAGCATCCAAGTCTCTTAATGCATTAAGCATGACATCCAGTTGCGTTCCAGCACAATGTAAAGTGTTTTCTTCAATCTATATCAAGAACTCTAAAATCTAGCCAATTTAGAGCAGACACCTAAAAACTAAAGAAATGCCTGTTTCCATATCCACAATCACAAGTCCTGTCATTTACAAGATCAAAGTTCATCCCATGCTATCAGCTTCAGATGGAATACTTCTATCAGGCAGGTTTCATCCCCCTCCATGTGCAAAATTGAAACATATTTGTCGTCGCTGATGAGGTCTTTTCCGACAATTCACTGCATCAATCACTGATGAAAGTGTATATGCTCAAGTTCTAAGTTGCATCTGATCATAGATGATCGTACATTGTTGAACTGAATTGAGCTGATCAGCAAGCCCACCTGCCTGAAAATGCATCATCAATCTATGATAGCTTCATCCAAAATGTACAGCAGTAGGTGCTATGAAACAAAGTATATAGTCCTAAATTCAAAAATCCTACTGCTGATACCTGACAGTTGAAACACACGAAATCTACCCCCATCTATTCAGACCTCATCAAGTGCCAGTTCAAGCTTGACAACATGAATCTTCGACAGAAATCCCTTTCTTAACCATCAAATCTGTTAGTTCAGAAGCTTCCACCAAAAGATTCTCTCTAGAAAGCCCATAAAGAATAAGAGAGTACACATCTGAATCAATAGACAACAAGAATCCCTTCATTTCCAATGATTGCAACCAAATCAAATGCGTCAACAAACCTTCCTTCTTCACATATTTTCCTTACCAAAGTGCTACATGCCAACCCATCAGGCCTCACCATGCTAGTCAACATCAGACCAAAGAGCTTCTCCCTCTCCTCACCAACCTATTAATACCCAACAATGAAATTACAAGGGAACTGTAGCAGTTACTACTTGATACATAGCCTCCATTAGCAACCCTATCCAACTTGTAAGCCTCATCACATACCCGTGTGAACATAATCCTCTAATCAAAGTGCTGACGGTCACACGATTTGGAGCACAGCCAAAGTTTTCCATTCGATCCAAAATGCTCAATGCCTCCAAGGACTGACCCTTTTCACAAAAACTTTGAATCACGGATGTGTAAGTGATAACATTTGGACTGCATTCTTTACCTTCATTCTCCATAACTTCCAGCAGCTCCAGCGCTCTTCCTGAGCTCCCACACCTACAAATCCCATCTAGAAGGGCTGAATACACCACTGAATTTGGAGTACAACCATTGCTTTTCATGTCTTTGATCAGAGCACAGGCGTCATCCACTCTACCGATATTGCACAAACCCTTTATCATCTCAACATAGGTAATCAAATCAGGATATAGTTTCAACAAACCCATTTCCCTCAGCAATCCCATTGCTGTATCCAAATCCCCCTTCTCGCAGAACAGCCTAATAACCACATTGTACATAATCGTATCCGGCCTACAGCCAAACTCTTTTTCATTTCCTCAGCACCCATAGGGCTTCGTCCTTTGCCCTGGCTTCTCTACACAAGCTGAAAATAACCCGAAACATAACATTGACAGCATATGCTTCTGCTCTATACCCCTCAACCAGCGCAGCAATCCTTTCCGGATTTCTATCAATACTGAACAGTTTACAGGCCTTACCGTACATGTATCCGCTGTGCCTGTAATTAGACTGCTGACCGGCCCAGACAAAGAACCTAAGACCCAGTTGGTTTGATTCTCAGACGAGCATTTGTGAAGAACCTCGTAAACACAAGCGGAATCTAATTGGGGCGCCATTGCGGCCAGAGTTGTTTCAGGTTTTTTAGAGCATGCCAGCAAGTGAGAGTAGAATTTGTCCGCCAATTGTGCTGTTGACGATGAGGATGAGGATGAAAAGGAGGCTAGCGAGAAGGTTGTCATGAGAGATAAGGGTAGTGGCCTGTCCGATCGAAATAAAGGGCGCAGAGAGCGCCGGAGAGATGAACTCGCCATGCGAAAATAGACGGACTGACAGCGGGGGCAGAGGAACGAGAAATGGGGTCGGCTTAGCGGCGTCGCCCCGTAGATGGGGTGTCGACGGATGGGAGGTAGCAGAAGTGTATTTTTTTTACCAATGACGCGTTGGTGCAGTGGTGTTTGGGGCTGCACTTGGTAGGGAGAACCACGGTTCGATCCCCCACAACGTCCATTGGGAGGGGACTGACCTTGCTTGAGCTACCAGTGCCGACCCCGAACCGGTGGGAATTGGAAACCCCGTAGTATTTTATATTAAGCGCAAAAGTTGAGTACAAAGTCTGGAAAGTCAGACGCTTTCCAACAGTAACTAGGATGCTGAGATTTTCTAGCATAAGAAGCTAGATTATGAGCCACTAATTTTCAGTACGCGGAATGTAAAACCATGCAATATCCTGAAAACCGTGGAGATTTGCTAAAAGATCGTCGAGAAACCGTGTGGATTCACCATGCAATGAAGTCGATGCAGAACCGGTGATATAGCGATCATCTGTTGGCAATCTGAAAGCACACGTAGTCGTGTGTAGCCCTGTGCGTGCATGCACGAGTGCGAACTGCAGCGCAAAACACTCGCGGTTGAAGGAAGATCATTAGCAAGATAACCATGAACACCCATCGAGAGGGGAGCAGAGTTGGAGCTCACTATAAAACCCAATCCCAGATGCCGAAAAGTATCAAGACTAGCATCCACGTAGATGTCGACATACCCGGTATTCAAACCTCTATGCCGCATAAGAAGAGATGCATCAGAAAAGTGGCCCTGGGAAGAGGCAAGGAAGCTCTGACCTTGACACCAAGCCCAGTCAAAAGGAAGCAACCGTGAATGAGTCGACTGACAGCGTGCAAACCAGAGCTGCCAAATGAAAACAAGAAGCCGAGAGAGAGATGCTGACGGCAGATGAGTGCACTGTGCAAGGAACCAATCCGAGAAGGCCGCATCCGAGTCCAACTGAAAAGGAGGGGCAATGTCAAAAGATACCCAATATGGACGGATAAACTTGCACGTTAGCAAACAGTGAAGCATTGTTTCCGGATGTCCACATAGTATACAAGAAGGCCGAGATGGATCGTGGATACGACGATGGATAGCAGCTTTGCATGGGAGATAACCATGCAAAACCTTCCAGCCAAAAACGGATGCGTGGTGGGACGGCACACTTTTTAAAGATGCTGAAAAGCGTGGCCCAATGTCGATGTCGTAACTGGACGAGGGAGGATAAGCCTGGCAAGATCCCTATCAACCTGATTCCTACGAACTGTAAAATGGGCCAAGATGTGGGACCCCATACAAGATAGTCATGTCCCGTTGGTGTCCCCAAACAAAGAAGTTTCTGAATTGCATCCACATCATCTGGCAAAAAATACCGCCGGAGCAAAGGAAGATTCCAAACACCCTCGGGATGTGACAAAGTCCGCACTGTAGAAGATTGTAACTGAGCAGCAGTGAACTTCCAAAGGCAGTTTGCCCCTGGCTTTGTAGGAATCCACCAGGAAATATATAGGGTGGTAACCCATCATAGATAAGACGACGCTGCCCCATATCCACCAAATCACGAACACCCATCAACGCTTTCCAATAGGGCTCGAGGCGCATGTTGGCACATTGACGAAAGATCCGAAGAAGCCAAATACCTAGCATGTAAAACGAACTGAGGAGAGACCAGGGAGTTGGAGAAACCGCCACAACTGCTTAGCCAATAAAGCACGGTTAAAGAGATTAGGTCGCAGAAACCCCCACCCGCTTCATGAGAACGGCAAGCCTTCTCCTAAGAGCACCAATGATTTACCCCTTTGAATCGGACCCGGACCACCAAAAAGGGCAAACAGCTTGTGAAGCTGCTTTAAGAACTGTGGGGTAAAGCCGTAACTGACATGACATAAGTGGGAATTGCCTGGAGAACAGACTTGATAAGCACAACGCGACCAGCATGTGATACTCTCTTAGTCCAGGAGTGCAGACGCTTGTAGACCCTATCCTTCAAGTATCTAAAAATTAGTGCGATTACGACCAATTGACTGGGAAACCCTAAATAAACTCCCAAATCGTTAACCTGGCGTGCACCGAGGATCGTAGAAATATCATACGTAAGTGATGAGCAAGTGCCTAGGAAAGAGCAGTTTGACTTCTCATTGTTGATACATTGGCCCGAAGCAGAGGAGAAATCCTGTAAAATATTGCTAAGAGCAAGGGCGTTTTGGGACTGTAGTAGAACCGAAAATCATACAGTCATCTGCAAATAAGAGATTAGTTATTTGCTGGGAAGACCTCGAACATTAACCCTTTGTACAATCCAGTGTCAGAAGCAAGAGTGAGTGAGGAAGAAAGGAACTCCATGCAACAAATAAACAAAAAAGGGGAAAGTGGGTCCCCAACGAAGACCACGGCCAGGATGAAAGGTAGTACCCGGAAAACCATTAATAAGAACATCCATAGTGGTCGTGGAAAGGCATTTAGACACAAGAGCAATCCATGCTGGATGAAACCCCATACTGCGCAATACTGATAACAAAAAGGGCCACTCGACTCTATCAAAAGCCTTCGACATATCCACCTTATAAGCAAAAAAACCCCGCTGGGTTGCTGAGGAAGTACGCATGAGATGTAATAATTCATGGGCCGGAAACCTGATCTGTAATCATTCTGTCACCAATAAAAGCACTTTGGTTCTCAGAGATAACATGGGGCATCACCGCCTTGACCTGATTAACTAAAACCTTCACAATAACCCGATAGATTGTGTTACATAAGGAATAGGACGAAAATTTTGAATAGTGATTGCATTCTTAGTCTGGGGATAACACCAAATGTGTATGATTGATTCCATATGGAGCTTCCGATGTATTCAAAAACTGAAGAGCTGTAGAAATGAAATCCTCACTAATAATAGGGCAATAAGAATTGAGGAAACCACCATTAATACCATCAGGACCCGGAGCCTTAGAGGAATTCATTTGTGTTAAAAGCAGTAACCACCTCAGCCCTAGTGTGGCATGCCCATTGATTGGAAAAAGAGGACGGGACCCGGTCTTTTACACATGAAAGGAGGTGCAGATTGGGTTCAGGGGCCGTTGATGAAAAGGGTGACAAAATAACCACGAGCAATTGACTCAATACCATGCCAAGATGTAGTCGTAGGGTTATCCGCCCCCGAGGACATGGCTAAAATAGTGTTGACACTAGCTCGAGAACGGATCCGAGAATGAAAAAGAGCTGAATTTTGGTCCCCTGCCTGTAGCCAGGACTGGCGAGAACGCTGCTGTAATCGAACTTCATCCTTGAGAAGGAGCTCGTCTAAAGATCGCGTAAGATTATGCCACTGAGAAGCAGCAGCCTGAGTAACTGGAGCTAATTCAAGCTCGTGAAGTTGATGTTCAACAACTTGGATGTGTTTTCTTTCACGCCAAAATTGTTTTGCACCCCATTGACGGAGCTGGTGCCCACTGTGAGACCTTTGAATGATAAGAACCAGCAGACCCCACAACCCTCCACACTCTTTGGACAATTGAACGACAACGTGGATCAGAAGCCCAGCAGTTCTCAAACCGGAAAGGTTTGCGCCTCATGCGAATGGATGGGGAAAGATGCAGTAAAATAGGCTTGTGATCAGACCAACCCCAAGGGAGGTGCATGTTTTTGGGCATTTGGGAAACGATCATGCCATTGATCATTACACAAAAAACGGTCAAGGCGGGATTTCACAGAAGATTTATTAGTGAAAGTGTACAAGTGCCCTTGTAGCCCAAGTCGTGCAGGTTACAATCTGCTATGCAATTTCGGAATGCAAGCATGGAAGCTGATCGCCTTAATGCATTGCCTAAGTGTTCTGAGGGCTGTAAAACTTCATTAAGATCACCGCAGACCAACCAGGCCCAAGCCATTGAGAAGAAAGATACCGCAAAAAGGAATTGGTTTTCCATTTATCATTCGCACTTGACCATCCGTACAGACCCGTAACACGCCAGCTAAACCCACCCCCATCAAAAACCAAAACATTGACATGCCTGGACGAGAAACTAAGAACCGACACAGTTACAAAAGACTTCCAAAAAAACGCCACACCCCCGAGCGTCCCTCACTATCACCAGCACAAAACAGTTTTTTGAAACAGAGACGCAACATGACACATTTCTACCGACGACAATTTAGTTTCACAAAGAAAAACATAGAAGGGGAAGCAGACCGCACAACCCCCTTCATCCAACGAATTGACGCAGCCTGCCCAAGACCACGACAGTTCAAAGATAAACCGATATTTATGTTTGGCGGCTCTGGGCTTCCCCCAGAGGCGCCTGTGAAGTTGTTGGAGAGTCACCATTTTTGCTACGCTTTACCTTGAAACTGGAAGTAACATCATCATCATTGGTTGGAGACGAAGCTGGAAGAGCAACAACCATCTTACGCTTTCTGGTTGCTGAGGTCTGAGAAGAGCCTGCAATCCCGCCTTCCTCGAGCTCCATATCCGTAACCGTTTGAGAGACAACCACAGGTGGGACAGTACGCAGAGGTGTAGCAGAATGAATAGCCTCAGACGAAGCAGCAGCCTGTAGTGCAGATCGACCGTCTAGCACGATCCTGACCACCACGAACAAAGCCCGGTTCCTTGCCTTAATCCACATCCCATACTGGTAGTCTGAGACAGCAACATGGCCGAGCTGGGCAATCGATTGTCAGATGGTTGAACTGGCCACAGCTGAAGCAAAGGTTTGACAGGCGCTCATAAGCCAGGCGCAGCACCAGTGGCTTATCCTGTAAGTTGATAGTGATAAAACGAAGAACTGGCCGAGTAACATTTATCTTAACCTTTATACGCATGAAAGAACCACTGAAACGGGTATCATAGTCAATATATTCCATAAAGACTCCAATCTTCTCACCTAGTCTCTTAGCAAACAACGGATTCATGAACTGCAGTGGGACATCCTGGATTCTTACCCAAAAAGGAGCCCACTCAAAACAGTGTGCAGACGGGGGGGGGGGGGGGGGGTGTTAGGTCGATGGCGGACAATACAAGCACTCCCATCGACTGTCCACGGACCGCGCGTTGAGGACATCTTGAACATGCTCCTCATCAGGAAGTGCAAATAGGTACAGGTTGGAACCCAAGCTGTGAATCTTCAAGTGCCCCTCACAGTGCCAAGCCCCGCGAGAAAGTACGTTCCATGGATGAAAATCAATAGACTTTGCAATGAAAACCTTCCCCAGAACCGAAGAATGCGTGGTAGTAGCAGCGAACGATCCTGGATGTCATCAATGACCAAGCCTTCCTCCTCTGCAGCAGTTAGTGCTAGACCAGCATACTTGGAGGAGAGCGCTTCCACCGGTGTGGGAGTGGATGGTGAAGCCATGGCTATGAGAAACAGGAAGGACAGCGAGCAAATGAGAAGAAGAGCAAAGGAGAGGGTAAACTGAAAGTCTGATGGTGGAGTGAAGATCTTGTGCTGAGAACTCCCGTGATATTAGGTTTTAAACACGAAGGCGGTTTCCGCTTAATCCAAACTAAAATGATTAGGTCTACGACAGAGTCTCTGTTGCATGCTTTCAATCGCTCCAAGTGTCCAGTCATAGAGATTAACGTGTGATCAAAAGGGAATTTAGGCGATGTTTGTGTTGCCGATGTCTGATTATCTGATGGTGGGCGCGGTGTCCAATGCATGCGCGGCTAACTGAGGAGACGGGTAGAGGAGCTGAAACGACGGGAGAAAACCCACCGGAGGTAGCAGAAGTGTAGATGGTGCCATGTCTGCTTTAAGCCTCACATTTTTAAAAAAATAGAATAAATTGTTTGTTTTAGTTTCTTTTTCATTTTTAGGCATTTCCACTCAGAATACAGAAGCACTTACAAAATCCAAAATGCAAACTCGGTTCCCTATTCAATATCTGTCCAACAGCAACATTTATGACGTTTTTAGATTTATAATAAAGTTATTATACGTGTCTTAATATTATTGGTTCAAAATATTAAATATGTCTATTAAAATTTAACTTGAGTACACTTGTCAGTTTATTATTAGTTAATCATACTTGAATAAATTAACCATAGGCACCTTTATTCAAAGGCACTTTTGTTGTTTTTACTGAACGATACTTAAATGTCCACTTTTTCCGTTTAATGCTCGGGTCAAACACGGTTCCAGATATTGAAAGCGGTTCTTTTGTATTTGACCAACGAGTTAAAATCGCATTTGTCAATGAGGTTCCTTTGCAAACTGGAACCGTGTTTGACAAATGTGGTTCCTTTAATTTGCATTTGGTCACCCGACAGCTAAGAGCTATCAATATTTGACCCAACCCGAAAACCATCCCGTTTGACTCGAAACTGAAACCTGATCGAAATCCGAAAATATTTAAGGAATATTCACAATATACACCTTTTTTGAAACTGTATCACAAGATACCCCTATTTTATTTGCTAATTCACAAAATGCTCCATTTTGCTAATGACCGTCAAATGCTCCGTTAACCCCTGGAAAATGACTCTTTTGCCCCTGATTTTTTTTTTGAAAAAATCGCGGTTTCGTTTTGAATCGTTACGTTTTTTTTTTTTGAAAATTTCAAAGTTCATAATATACCCCTGTTTAAGTTTATTGTTCACGAAATACCCTTATTTCTTTTACTTAGTTCACAAAATACCATTGTTTATGTTTTTGTAGTTCATGAAATACCCCTATCACTCCTCCGATGGTCTGGCAAAGCATCACCTAGTTTTCTCTTGTTTTTCAAGTTCCTTCAGCCTCTTCACAAATCCCTGGACAAATGTTGTTTGCATTCCAATCCTCCGAGGCTTCCTGTCTCTCACAATGTCTCACCATCAACTGAGTACGAATCTCTGTCATACACAATTGGACACAGTTATAATATATGACCATAGACAACCTAGTATAGCATGGACTCTTTACATAGTTAGGTACATACCTTCAAGTAAAGAGTATATTGGTTTAGTCCTGTGGACAGTCAAAGTAGCATTGAAACCCTCCACAAAGTTTGATGTATTGTCTGGACACTTTATCTGTTTATACAGAACTGGTTAGACAGATTTAAAGGTTTAGACAAACAATAATGTCACAAGCATTAGGTTTAAAATGGCTACCGGTTACCTCTTGATCAAACTTGTGTCGTGCCCAACACTCTAATGGGATATCGCTTAGATATTTGAATGCACCAAGATCCATCAATAGTACTCGGAGAATGCATTTGCAGCAGACAAAACGCTTGCCTACATAACATAACGAACTTGTCAATGTTAAGCTAACTCACTAATGACATAAACAGTTTGATAAAACATTATACTCACATCATTTTTGGACCTGGATGCGTAGTAGAAAAAGATGATATCACATGACATTACTAATCGTGGAAACCAATTGGTAAGAGCTTGGTCGATTCCCTACGAGAAAAAGAAAGGATGCATTATAAAAGGTGTCGAAATAATATACAAAACGCAACTGGTGTCAATGTCCACAATGTACCCCTGTTAATGTTTTAAAGTTCATGAATACCCCTAAGTAACAGGGGTATCTTGTGAACTTCAAAACATAAATAGGGGTATTTTCGTGAACAATAAACTTGAACAGTGGTATCTTATGAACTTTGAAATTTTCAAAACAAAAAGTAGCTATTCTAAAACGAAACCACGTTTTTTTTTAAAAAAGGTTCAAGGGTAAAAGAGTCATTTTCTAGGGGGATTAACGGAGCATTTGATGGCCATTAGCAAAAAGAGGCATTTTGTGAAATAGCAAAGAAAACAGGGGTATCTTGTGACAGTTTCAACAAATAGGTATATTGTAAATTACGAAAGAAAACAAGGGTATATTATGAATTTTTCCAATATTTAATATAATAAACCCGATTGAGTTAAACTCCAAATGACATGAACCGTAAATGACCCGAAAAATTTATAACCCGAAGTGATCCAAAATAATAGTAATAAAAAATTAGTCAAACTCGAATAACATGAAATAATAGTGACCCTAAATTTTCACGAACATGAATGACCTAGATAAATATGACAAATAGCTTGATTTAACCTTATTATATTAGAATAAAATTCTGAATAAGCATTGTATTGACTTTTATGTTTTATGTGTAGTATATTTTTATAGAAATTATGTTACATTAATTTAATGATTTTTCAAAAAATATTAACCATGACCCAAAATAAGCGAAACCCGATTCTACCCACGACACTGTTACAACCCGAACCCGTTTTGACCCGAACCCAAATAACCTGAACCCGAAACGACTCGAAAGTTCAATTACCCGAACAGATATGACCCGAAGCCCGAACATATAACCAGTTTGACAGGTCTACCGTCTATCATATAAATATCTATCTCATTCTCCTCATTTCTCACATCTAATTGCATCCTTTCTTCTCATACCTTCTAAAATTTTCATTTCATCCTTCCTCAAAGTCCAAAAAAAATGGATGCCCGAAAGAAGCAAAGTGTGGGTTCATCATCCTACTCTACTTCTAAACCAATCGACAAAAAACAAGTTGCCCGAAGCACCAAGAAGGAACAGGTCATAGAGACGTCAAAGCAGAGGGCTGCAACATCAAGAACGAGAGTCTCAAGCTACAAAGTGGGATGGGGAAGTGCCTGTAAATACTCTACGGACCCCAAAGTGACCCTGATTACTTGGCATATTTGAACCATGAGTATGGAAAGTATACACCTGGTCATCCAGATTACGACCCCACTCTTACCCTCTTTCACCCTGATTATTTTAGTTGTTAAATGTTCTTTTCACATTATGGTTTTCATGTGTTATTTTGTAAACTAAGGAAAGTTGTATTTTTTTAACTTTATTGGATGTTGCTCTTGCTTAGATAGGTCGTGCCTTTAGCAAGCACTCAAAAAATGATTAATGCTATATTTGATGGAGATGATATGTACTTGTCAATGTTGTGCATCCAGTGACTCAATTGGCTTCGATAACAACTGATGGAAGAGAGAGATTTTGTTTAAGTCATTTTCGGTAATCCAACAAGTTAATTTTTTTCCTTCCGCAGACTCTAAAACTCTACATTTTGAGGTCGTTTATGGTTTGAAACTCAACACCGTTTAGTTTCCTTATAAAACCGTTCGAAATGAGATAAACCATTCAACATGAGATAACATTCAAATACAACGGAATTTCAGGAATTTCATCCATTTATTCAACATTACTTTTTTGTGGCGCTTGCTTATGGCACAACCTGACATAGTAGGAGCTACACATCATAGAAAAATACATTAACTTACCCTCACATGATCAACTATCAACCCGTGGCTCATATTCTACCAGAAGTTGAAGTACATCCATTGCTTCCACATTAGAAAGGAAGTTATCTATCATCTCCTCCACATTTTCATCATTTTCTATGAACATTTGGTTTCAATATGCCTCTGGATGACAAAACTGTATCGCTCTAAAGGTTATTGATGTAGCGTGAAACATCTGGTCACCTTCATCAAGGCTACATCCTACCAAAATTTTGAAAAACTTTAATTCTATGTTATATGTGATAGTAAGACGTATTGTTTTACTCTCAGGTGTCGGTTGAAAGCAAAAACCACACACATCGAAGGATGGTGTGTAGGGCACAAAACAACAGACATTCTACAAACATGGTTGGCCTTAAAGTTTAAAGAGAAGATGAGTTGAAACAAAGAAGAAATGTTTCAGAGGAAGAAGGATAGAAATGGTTGAGGGTGGGAAATTAGGAGCCTCATTTGGGTATTTATAAGCGATAAATGGTGATGTTCGGTTTCGTGTTGCAAAAAAAACACATTTGGCCTCTGTGGGAATAATAATTACTCAGCCAACGGTTAAAAAAAAATCAACACATAAGCATTAAAGTCTAACAGACCAATAATTCATTGGAATCTTCCACTTTTACTGTACACTCATAAGTTTGACTTTCATGCCTGTGGGAAGTCCTCACGTATTGTCAAATCGGCCAGAATCAGAAACAAAACAATAACTAAAAGGAATCTTCTACTTTTATGTACGCTCTCATGTTTTCTCTGTTTGCCTTTGTAAATAAGCCGCATTGGGTGTTGCGGGTATAATAATTACTCAGTCAACGGTTTAAAAAAATTCAACACATAAGTATTAAAGTCTAACAAACCAAGAGAGCGTGGGTCCCGAGGAAATTACCACAAGGATTTTTGTTTTGGATTTGAATTGTATGAGTATCAATTCTCCTTTTTAGTTCTTCTTTTGGACAAATGTTTTGATTCATGGTTGAGAGTATATAACTCTCTTTGGACTTTGGATGAGAGGAATCGTGGTGTGAGTTCCCTTGTTTCATATTGTTTAAGGGGTTTTGACAAGTGTAGTTAGGAATGTATATATTTAGCATAGGTCATGCCGATATCTTGCGAGAATTTAAAGTCTTTGGCATCTCTTAAGCTAAATGAGCAAATGTTTCACCAAATAGCCTTAACATTCGTGGGAGAGTGTGGCGGTACCCCAAGAATTTTATGACTCTCGTTGTTTAATAAAATGAAATAAAGTTCTTAATTAGGATTAGAAATGAGAGTGTTACCGAATACCAGTTCTCTACCGGTCCGTGTAATAACAAAAAGAAAAAAGAACTTGGCTACTTCCTTATATATGATGAAACCCCACATTGATCGAACACTGAACTTACTAAAAAGGCTGGACATTACGGAATTAAGCTGGATGAAACTTGTGACAAATATTTAAATTTTTCTTAGGTATTTAACGGACTAACCAACAATAATAAATGTTTCGAAACTATGGATAAACATGCAAATTATTTTCACTTTCACTTTGCTCAAAATTAATATAAAAATAAAATAATATATAATCATATATAATTCTAATTCAAATCGTAAAAGTAAGAAAATTATTAAAATCAAATGAATCTACTACCATTTTCATTTACTTATTTATATTAACTTTAGATAATCAATGTTCCAATAAAGAATAACCAACAATATGCGTAAGGTGTTAATGTCTCAAGTATATTTTTAATAAACTGATTATTACCATTTTAATACAATGATCTATAGTTTTGAAAACAAATACAAAAACAAAAATTAGGTCACAATGCAGTATAGTAAATATATCAACAAATATCAAGTATAAATCTAGTATTTGTAATCAAAATAATGCAATTTATTAACTAGTTGCTTATCAGGGATAACTAAATATCACTATCTACAATCTACTAGTTCATTGATCCTTTAATTGAAATTACAATCAAACACAAAGCACTTGAACTTCTACTTGAGGTGTCCGACCAAACATTGTCTTATTTGCCTCTCCACTTCTATTTACATCTTCCACTCATATTTAATTAAATTTGTATATATTTGGTCATAAAGGTTTTTACAAAGGAAACTACATCCCCATCTCTGATCTTACAGTCATACTGTCCTACACCAAATATTTCGAGAATATTTGACACAATAAAGAGGTTGTAAATTCATTGTTTCCACTAGTTTATTAGGCCGATTAATTCAACTATCTACTCTCCAATAGTATAAAAATCTATTGATACCACTACATTGATACACATTTTGAAGAAAGAAAAAAATAGAGATTGAGATGTTGGCATCTTCTTTGCAACATTTTAAGACCTTCTACGCACGGTTAATTAGAACACCGGTCCAGTACTTGTTGGATTGTCAAAACAACACCCACTGTAGATGAACCTTAATCCCTAATATGAGGGATAAATTTTTAAACTATTGAAAGCTAGTGACCCTGTGGATCCATTGTGTGCAATACTACGATCTATTTCATCAGATGATCTAGCCAAACTTATGTTGATAACGCAAATTTAGTAGGGTTTTAGGAATAAATGCTTTAATGAATCATATGTCGCGCATTGCATATTCGTTTGGGGACGGTTGCTGGGGCTGCTGTTGGGTCCTGCTGCTGGAAATTGAGAAGTTGTATACTAATGGTTTTATAGAAGCTGTCAGCTGCTAGTTTTGGTGTTTTGTGGAATGTCTGCTGATGGTTTTAAAAAACAGAAACAATTGTTAGGTCCTGCTGCTGAAAATTAAGAAACTGTCAGCTGATGATTTTGCAGAAGCTGTCAGTTACTGTTTTGGGTGTTTGGTGGAACCGATTTTAGAAATTGAAAGCTGTCTGCTACTGGAAGTTGTTCCCTAAACGAGCTCATCGTCTTAACACTGGACTTTGTAAGACAGACATTGGAGAGTGGACCGGAAAACATAAAAAGGCCCACTATTGTGAACTAATTAATTAGTGAGCTATTTCACTGCTAAAATTGAGGACCCTCATGTAAAGCAATCACCACCAGCCAGCCACACAGTTTATAGTCAATCACATTCTACAAATCTATTACCAGCACCTCTCCAACAATCAACAACACCCATCCATCTGATTCTCCAACCCGTATATAAAAATGAATCACCTGCAAATAACCCTCATTAATCATCCACCGTCAATACTAAAAAGAAACAGTAAGAAAAAAATGGGAAAATTCATGAAATGTCATGATTTGAGTTTATAATTCACAATATATCACTTTTGTTTTCGTGTCCTATATATCACATATGAGCTTAAAAAACTTCAAATTTGATATTGGACAAAAATATAACACTTTAACATCATCCATATAAAGTTTCATCAATTTTGGACAACATTAAACATATTTAAAATTGAATTACGAAAACAATAGTGGTATATTGTGAATTATAAACTCAAATCATGACATTTTGTGAATTTTCCAAAAAAAAATTATGGTTTAGACTTCGACTCTAGATCAAAATAGGTACCTTGTAGTTGTTTGCCTCTTGTACAACAACTTTCCAGTCTTCTCATTACGCCAATCATCTGAATACATTCCACCTTCTGATTGCTCTCTCTATACCCTACTTCTCTTAACCCGCTCAACCCTCACTGCTAATACAAACACCGCTACCAAGGTTCTTGAACTTCTCTTGAACTTGTTTACTGGTTGACTAGCCATTTAAAAAAAAAGTAAATGAAGATTGTGACAATACTTATTACTGCTACTTATAAAAAAAAATTACTATTACTGATCAGGACTCTTGGTATCATGACTGAAAGGAATTATGTGAAACTTAGACTGGTAGTTATGATGATGATGAAAATGGTGAAGTTGATGTTGAGGCCGTACATGTTATTGGAAATAGGGATACGTTGTCATATATAGAGAATGAAGATGTTGAAGGTAAGCATGAGTATTTTGATGAATGGGAAGCGGTTCCAGTTACAATGTAATGGTATATATGGTGGTGCTCAACCTAAACAATGATTCACAGCTAGGAATAATCTTATGGTGTCATCCATAACCATAAGTATATTTACTGTGACATGCGAAGGCATAGGCGCGAACTATTCAGTATTATAAGTTTTGCTGATAACCTTATAACACACGATTAACTTAAAACCGTGTTTTTAAATAAGGAGATTTCATGAAATGTCAATATATTTTTGCCTAATTCATGAAATGCCACCAAAAAAAGAAAGTCACCAAATGCTATTATATTTTTGTAAAAGTTCATGAAGTGTCACTATGTCATCGACCAGAAAACAAAAATACCCATACTAGTTAATAAAGTATTTTTAAAGTTTACAATATGCCCCTAAGTGTTAAAAATTCACTAAAGTTCAAAAAAATTCAAAATATTATAAAAAATATAGATAACTATAAGAATATATATAAATATTATAAAATAAATAAAAATATATTAAAAATCATAAAACATTAGAAAAATAAAATATTTATTAGATGTTTTTCAAAATTATTTAGTATCATAAAAGAATAGAGAGTTTAAAAACACATAATTTATACTAATTTTTATTATAAATTTAGACCAATATAGTACCATAATTTATACCTTTAATTAGCATAATTTTTACCATACATTTTAAAATTATTTTTTCTACCAATTTAATTAATTAATACTAATTAATTACCATAATTTATCCCAATTAATTACCATAATTTTTACCATCCTAGGGTTTTATATGGGGGTAGGGTTTATCTTTTTTCTTGGGTGATGGTTAATAACCGAACCACAATAACATTATTCGACGGTTTAACTGTCATAGGCTATGGGGGTAGGGTTAGGGTATCTTTTTCTTGTTCATTTATTGAAAATTGAATATTATGTTTAATAAAAGTGGATCTTACTACAAACTTATGCGAGAACAATATGAACACTTTATTTATTAAAAAGTGAAACTTTCGTTTAAGAAAAGTGAATCTTATGTTAAAAGAGTGAATTATAGATCTGAATTTTTTGTTTTTTAAAAGTGAATCTTATGCGAGAACAATATGAACCGTTGGTTAAGAAAAGTGAATCTTACCACAAGCTTATGCGAGAACAATATGAACCTTTCATTTATTGAAAAGTGAATAACTCGTTTAAGAAAAATGAATCAAATGTTTAACAAAAGTGAATCTTATATTTAAGAAAAGTGAATCTATGTGTAAGAAAAATGAATTTTACCACAAACTTATGTAGGAACAATATGAATCTTTCTTTGAAAAGTGAATCTTTCGTTTAAGAAGAGTGAATCAAATGTTCAATAAACTTATATTTAGAAGAAGGGAACCTTTGACATTAAACAATGTGAATCATTTGTTTTTCTAAAAGTGAATTTTATTATAAGAAAATTAAATCTTAAACAATGTTCATTTTATTAATGAATAAGGTTCACATTATTATTGAAGAAACTTCATTTTATTAGTGAATAAGTTTCACTTAAAAATACGTAATATATACTCATCCTAAAAACATTGAATTTTAATATCCATGATGTATCTTGTTTTAAAAAAACACAAAATATGATGAATAGTGATATAGTTTTTTTTTTCTATTTTTACAATTATACTTTGTAAGTTATAATAATTAATATATATTTCCCTTTTCATTCAAAAAAATAAATATATATTTCCCTTAATTTACATTTTCTCTCTCATCTCTCTTCATATACTCACTACCACCTAATACTTTATACAAAATTATATTTTTCTAAAAAAAAATGGAATAGTGAGTGACGCAGTGACTATTATACATGTGACATGGAGCGGTCTCTATACCTAATAAAAATACCTCAAAGCACCACCCGTAAACCATGTGAAACCACAACAAACTTGTTGTCTAGAAGTCGCTCTGCACCAACCACCTGAAAGTGTGACAAATCAATGACTCGCCCAATTACTTTTAAATGTATTTTTATTTGATTTATATTAATTCACTCAATTGTATAAAAAACAAGAAAATCAAGTTTAATATTCATTACTCAATTGTTTTTTTTATCGAATTATTCAGATTGTCATTTTTTAATTGAGTGATTATATATAGTTTTAACTGAATTGTAATTGTTAATGATTACTTCATGTATATAAATCTTATGCCCTTCTATTTGTCAGTTTATGAATCTGCTATAGTTGATGAACATGTCAAGAAGTCTGTAGATTGGATGATTGAGACTACATATATTTTATAAGCAAATGAGTATAACTTCTTTTTATCTAGCGTGGGCAGTCCGAAAGAAGGAATATATTTCATGCTTGTAAGCTTCATACGCACGTATATTTTGTTCCAATAAAAAAGATAATTTGAAAAAAAAAAAGAACAAAAGAGACACAAAATGGAGAGACCCAGAATCGTCAAATTCTTGAAAACAGAAAGCAGATCGTGGCAATCATCTTGCTTTCAAAAGGCGAGGAGCCGAAAGTAAGCAATCCATCTGCAGAAGCATTACTACAACATTTCACTCCTCCCGAAAGAACAAGAATTTCAGATACTTTACCTTCTCGGCTTGGTCTTGATCTGTATACTCCGTAGAGGTGGTGGTGCTTTTTCGCCTTCTTCATTTCTTTCTTTTCTTTTCACCCCACTAATCCCGGCAGGGAAACCGCCTCCATCCACACACACAACTCTCTTCATTCTATCCAATGGCGGAAGCTCTCTCAACTGCCGAAGCCAAGCCCACTTCACCCACCACTACCACCGCTTCAAACAAACAAAAAACAACCAAATTCTACTCCCACTTTGTCTTCAGAGCTTCTGTTGCCGCAATCTTCCTCGTCATCATCCCAATGCTTCCTTCACTTGCTCCCCGCTGATTCCTTTACCCACTCCTTCTCCACCAGAGCTGGGAGCTACTCCAAATGATACTCGTCGGAATCGCCGTTTCGTATGGATTATTCAGCCGCAGATACGACGATTCCGGCGGAGATGACCACAACAACCACTCAAAATCCGAAAACGCTCATGAATCTTACGTGTCCAGACTTCTTCAAGTAACTTCCGTGTTTGACGACGAGGTTACTGGTCATCATCCATCCTCCTCCTCTTCATCTGGTAGTGGTGGTGGTTCTATCGACAACGACGAGGCGGCGGGTTTGCACAGAGTTCAAGCCTGGAGTTCTCGGTATTACAGGAATGAACCACCGTCCATGGTAATTCTCCCTAATCGGAGTGCCGCGGATGTTGGTGATGAAGAGATGAGGCAGTTGCAGCGCAGCAGCAGCAGCAGCAGTTGTTGTTGACGTCATCTTCCAACAAATACAGTAATTCGCGACGATGGTAAACCCTTGCTCTTGCCTATCAGAAGCTTGAAATCCCGGATTTCGGATGAGCTTGGTGGTGGTGATCGGTCGTCGTTTCGCAGGAGTAAGAGTAGTAGCTCTGCGTCGAACTCGGATGATGGGTCTAGAAAGAATGGTAATGAAACTTCCAGATCTAGGGTTCCCGATGTTGCTGCTGGTAGTTTTGTGAATGGAGACTTGGATGGAGACTATGTTGAGGTTTCTCGGGCGTTTTCCAGGTCGAATACAAAAAACTTGAGTTCAGGTAATTCGACTGATGATTCGTCGTCTAAAGGAAGAAGAAACGGTGTGCTTGGAGAGAGAGGATTGGATGAAGGAAACCTGAACAATGCAAGAGTTGAAGAGGAAATTAGTGTGGTGCTTCCATCTCCAATACCATGGAGGTCGAGATCTGGAAAGAGGGGATTGATGCCGGCGCTAGAGGTTAATCCTAATAGTAACAGTAACAATAATAAGACCTCCCACTCTTCATCAGCTAGATCTAGCACTTCTTCTTCTTCTGGTTCTTCCACTCCAACTGGTGGTTCACCTATCAAACCACATTCTAAACCCTCCGTGCTCGAATCACATACCAGACGAACTGGAGATAAGTCTATGAGGAGGAAGAGCTTCGACAATTCTTCCCCGCCACGTTCCCCTAAACCTCCATTAGGTGCATTGAGTCCTGTTCGTGTCTTGGCTTCTGGTGATCATCTAGTGTCGTCTGCTCGGAATCAGAAGCATGTGTCAACTCGGAGAAAAAGAACGGGTTTGATGTTGGATGAACAGGAGGAGAATAGCTCGAGCAGAGGAGATTATCAACCTGAAAGAATGGAATTAAGAACAGGGCCTGATTCTACAATAGTTTAAATCTGTCAGAACCATTAGAGGTGGTGATGAATCATCATCAGCTACCACAGAAATGAGAATGGCTGGAAGACCTGATGACGGGTTTGTACACACAAACACAGACGATTTTCTAGAACAAGTTCTGGTTGCAACAGATGATGATGATTCGGAAGAAGAAGAAGAATCAGAATCAGAAAGTGATGGAATGGTCGGAGACCAAGTTCGAAATGCGATGAGTGATCAGAGCGTGAGCATAGTTCCTGCATCATCGTCATCTGGTGATCATGTTGGTGATGACGGGCCTGATGTGGACAAGAAGGCGGATGAGTTCATAGCTAAATTCAGAGAACAGATTAGGCTTCAAAGAATAGAGTCTATTAAGAAATCGAGTGGGCAGCTTAGCAGGAAGAGTTAACTTAAAATAGAGTAATTCGCAACAATCTTATCATATATGATCAGATCATATGAAATTGTACATAGACCTTGGCATTTTTTTTCTCTTTTCCATCGCTCCAAATGTCTGCTATTTGTATAGGTGGAAAATTGCATTACATTGCATGGATTACTTATTAATTACCAATTCCTGTTATACCAGTGACATTACAGAGGAAATTCATATGGGTTGTTGAGTTCGAGTTACTTCAAATCTGTCTCTAAGGGCATCCACAATAGTGTCCATCCATAATGTTAAAGAGAAAAAAGAAAATGTTGAGGTGGAGGAGAGAGGATGTGATAGGGTTTCTTAACTAAACACTCTCTTTTTGAGTAGAAGTAATAGTCTAGGTAATAAGAGAGAGATGTCGAGAGGAGATAATAAATAATATTTGTTGATGGGTGGAATCCACTTTCATCATTGTGGATGCCCTAAGAACTCTGATTTATAGATCATTCTGTCTATCGTCTTTTAATCATTTCGTTCTCTTCAAATTGGTCGGTATGTGTGATTCATCGATTGACATAAGAAATCAGGACATGTTATACCCTATTTTGTTGTAGCTGAGTAAGTTAATTCGTTATATGTGGAGTCTAATTCAAGATATCCAGTTTAAATGTATGAATTTGTTTTATTACCTAATAAATATAAAAAGAATAAATAGTGTAATAAATATTCTTCAATAAGCTAACTTACATTCGCAGAGGAGGGAAAACTCCCCTCCTCACAAAAGTCTTCTCCTACTATTTCAACCGTATCTCTATCCTCCTCTACTATCTTCACTCCCTCGGGTGGGAATATCTCAACTGAAAACTCTCGGAAGGGAATTTGTCGTTGGAAACACGGAAGGAGAAGGGTGGCGCGTAGAGAATGCGTACTCCTCTCTCTAATGAGTAATACATTGAATGAGCTTGGTTCATAATTTATGGAGGAGAAAACATTATTCATTAATACTACTATCTCCGTCCCACTCCTAGTGTCCTGTTTGTTTTTTGACACATTTTTAAGATAAAATAATTTTATAAAACTAAGTAATTCAGTATATACTTTTTTTCATAAGGATTCCATTGTAAAATTTAAATTTGTAAAATTATATCATCTTATATGTTAAATATTGAAGTCAAACAACATATTCAAATAGTAATCCAGACAATCAAACCGGGACGGAGGGAGTAGTATATTAACTTTTGTTGTTTATAAGAAAGATAAGTGGATCATTATATTACTCATCATTAAGTGTCTAAACAAATGTTAAATCACTATAGACAATCATCTGTCCTAAATGGAGGATACTCATTAATAATTAAACTAGCCAATAATTATTTGGAGATGATGATATGCCATATATTCTTATAAATACATTTAGGTAGCAACCTTTTTTATTTTCGTATAATCATCTAAGACTATTAGCTTCACAACTTAGCCTTAAAAATCAGCACTAATCATTTCATCTGCAATCTTAGCTCCCTTAGTGAAAGGGTTATAGTATCACAAATCAGAACTCAATACCAGCCAGCCAGCCATCCATTTGGTTACCACTAAGGCACTAACTTCGGTTGCTTTGTCCGCACGTGGCTTAAACTTCATCTACGATTTTGCTCCCAGATTTGGTTCTTACGTGTCTGTCATCTTTGGTCTTCCAATTGTTTATCCTAGAAAAACGAGTCATCTGTGACTCAAAAAGGCTTCAAGATCTATAAAAACTGCTGAAGTTGGGAAAATGTCACAAGGTCAGCAGCACTGCTGCAAAAGCCCCAAAAGTGATATCCAATCGACCAACCAACGAATTAATCCACTTATTCGGTTCCAAGTTACAAAGAAACGGACACATCAAAAAGTTGGGTGGGGATTCGGATTCTTCAAAACTACTGGATTATTCTTTTCTTAACTCGAAACCCCCTATCTACAGTTTTCGATTTTTCTTTTCTTCTAATTGATTGTTGGATTAGTCGCGAAGGGAAAAGCATCAATTGTGATTTGATCCGGTGTTGTTACACCTTTTCTCACAAATCTAGGGACTTCCAAACCCATTACAGAACCTAATAACTCCCCCTCATCCCGCCCTTCAATATTTGTACAACTGTAGTTTGATCGACCTCTCTTAGACTCAACATAGGTCAGTCCATGGTAGGTTAACCGTCTTATTTTGTTGGTCTTCGTTTTTCTAAAATTCAATTTCATTACCATTACATTTAAATCGTTAACCGAATCCGGTTAATCATTTAATTCGGTTTTCTAAAATCCAATTCCGTTTAGACCGGCTAATCTTTAATCCGGTTCGGTTTTTCGGTTAATCTTGTAGCCGTATAACTTGTTTTATTGATGAGACTCATACCATTAATGTTATAGTACAACATTGCTCATTCACTTAAACAATGAGTGACAAATCAAACACATGTAACAAAAATAAAATTATGTTTATATTCCCTCAATAGCTAGCATTAATTATTGTATAAGGTGGACATTAATATTTGAAGTTTTTCATTGTTTATATAATCGGTTAACTATATGGTTAACCGTTATGGAAAATTTAATACCGTCACCGAAACCGAAACCGATCAATTTACCCGATTCGGTTAACCATACCGCAAGAACCAATACGGTTAACCTAGAGCAGGTACGGTTCACTTCGGTTTCGATCAGATTCTGCGGTTTCGGAATTTTATGGGCAGCCCTACTCAATATCATTTACGGTTTGAATGAACAGCGATACATCAGTATGGAGAACCCGGAGATGGTGCCATATTACAAGGTGGAGACTATCCACTTGTCAACAAATAATTGGAAGAAAATATTGAGAGAAGGAAAAAGCTAAAAAAAATAAAAAAATAAAACACCTCCACGCGCTCCGGAGGAAAGAATGGGGGGTTGAATATGATTGTTATTATTAGGAGAGAAAAATATATTTTTTCAAAATGTTATAACTTACAAAATATAAGTGCAAAAATAAAAAAATTATATCATTGTTCATCATTTTTCGTGCTCTTCAAAACAAGATGCATCATGGATATGTTTTGGTAAACTTAAAATTTTATGTTTTTTAAGGGGTATATATTATGTATTTTTAAAATGAATCTTATTCATTAACAAAATGAATCTTTCTTTAACATTAAAATGAACCTCAGTCATACAAATGAATCTTATCCTAAACACTCTAAAAACTTCCTTATGAAAGTTAAAACGTCAAAGACATTTGTATGCTTTGTAGTACAGGGTTTAGGGTTCACTTTCAATAAATGAAAGGTTCATACTGTTCTCGCATAAGTTTGTGGTAGAATTAACTTTTACTAGTCTTAAACTAAATATTCACTTTTCTTAAACATTCGATTCACCTTTAAAAACCTTTGATTCACTTTTGTTAAATCCCTGATTCACTTTTCTTAAACCTCTTATTCACTTTAGTTAAACAATCTCTATTTGCGAGAATCACTTTTCTTAAACTTCTTTTTCACTTTTCATAAACCCATGATTCACTTTATAAATCTCTTATTCATATGCTTAAACCTATTAATCACTTTAGTTAAACAATCTACGCTTACGAGATTCACTTTTCTTATACTCTGATTCACTTTGTAACAACTTGTGATTCACTTTTTAACAACCTTCGATTCACTTTTCTAAAAACCTTTGATTCACACTAGTCAAAAATCAGAATCATTAGTTAACAATCTATGTTTATGATTCACTTTTTTTAAAACCTCTTATTCATTTTTACTCAACTCTCTGATTTACTTTTTAACAACCTTTGATTCACTTTTCCTAAACCTAAGATTCACAATGAATTTTAAAAAATATGTACATACAAAAAATAAAAAAAAATAAAAAATTATCAAAATATATTCATGTTTGGTCTTATTTTGAAGAGCTCGAATTATGATAAACAATGATATAAAATTTATATTTTTTAGACTTATATACAATAAAATATGACATTTTAAAATTTTACAAAATAATAAGTCACAAAAAGACAAAATAGGTGCCACCTTGTAAGGTGGCACCCCACCTTCGAAATCGCCTAACGAAACTGGTATACAACCAAATGTTGCAGCCACCATCAGCGAGACAGGGAACTTGCTTCCACCACTCTTCGACTAAAGTAATGGGAGTAGGGAACATCTTTTTAGCAAATTATTAGTGTGTTATACTTATAACCGGTTATTGGCTTCCATGTGGTAAATTCTTGACAACATGTGTATAGAGCCAGGCTACATTAATTGTACAACTAACAATGAAAACATGTACAATGAATAAGGAAAACCTATACAATAAACAATTATATTGAAAATAATTATCTTGTGTACAATATTTGTTATATAAGTAATGTATATGTTTTATAAGTGTAATGTACATGTTTCGTCTACTACATGTACATATAATGTAGCTAGTTTTTGCTACATGTGGGTGTAGCTATTTTTGGCTACATGTGAGTGTAGCCAAACATGTTGATTTATTGAATCTAGTTTAATTTTACAAATCCATTAAATAAGATTTTTAAATAACATATTCATTCACCTCGTTTAATTTTACTTGGTTGTCGTATTAAATTTATATTTTTTCTCTTACATATTTTTTCTCTCTATTTCTTCTAACTGACAACTGATACCAATTTCGGTTTTGCAAAGAAAGGGGCTTTAAGAGTTATAGAGAACGAGTTTAAGTTACCGAAAAAAATATCAATACAAGTGCATGGAGACACCCATTCCTACCGTGGGACATGTTGGGATTTCGGACCTATTTTCCCAAGACCATGGTGAGATCGACATGGTTACCAAAGAAGAAAAACCACAAGATAATATAATGATAAAATAGTGATACAAGGGTATAGGTGGTTCGCTCTAAACATGACCTACCTCCGCCCCTGTTCGACAAGAGGAGATAGAACAACTTTCATTAAGAGGATGAGGATTACAAGTTTACATAAACATTATCCAACCAACTCATCATCGTGTTTCACGTGTTTCCCTTGGTGTTTTTACCCGAGTCCCTTTGACTTCCCATAGAACCACCCTTGACTTTTTTGGATCTGATCCCCACAAGTTGGGATGATCCTAAGCTACGGGTTACTACATCTATTTATGGCGATAGATTTAAACCCTTCACTTATCCTCACATTAACCCAGTAACAATTGTCACATAATGGTGTATAAGTTAGAACGGTTACTACCTCATTAACACCTATGAACAACTAACACTCTGTTGAGAATATAAACTTCCTTACATACTCTATCTATTTGTATGGTCTGTTAGTTATTATCCGTATTATCCATTGGTACAATACCATTGGTTAATTAGTTTTCTCTCTTTGTTATAATAGCAAGTTCCTACTGCTATTCAGGTTCTCCTTGTAATGTGTATGGTAAACACTTTCTTTTCAATCAATATTAGATATTAATTCTCTTAAGTTTGAAATGGTATTAGAGCAGGAAAGATAATTCCTCTTGAAAGTCTTCACAACTCCTTCCTGTTTCTTTCTTCTCTTCTCGTCCTGGTTCGACGGTACTTCTTTGTGATCGTTGACGATGGCGGACAAAGGTGCGTTTTCAGAAGAAACAATCAAGACAAACACCACCACAAATATGAAGGACCCGTTATATTTACACCTCAGCCATGAGCCATCATCGCTCCAGTCTTCTGCGGTGAAGGGTTTGGAGGTTGGAAACGGAAGGTGATCGTCGCAGTGAAGGCCAAAAAGAAATATGGTCTCCTTGATCGATCGCTAAAATGACCAAGTATATGAGACCCAAGGTACGAAGACTGGGAAAGGTGCAATCACATGGTGATTTCTTGGCTTTGCCACTACGTGGACAAAGAAATTGTTGAAACCCTCATTTACTACTCACAAGCGGCAGATGTGTGGGATAATATATGCGCGAGATTTGAGCAAGCTAACACCACCCAAATTTACGCCCTCAGAAAGGAATTGAGAAAACTTGAACAAGAACAAGATTCTGTTTCGACCTGCTTTACCAAATTAAGAAAAATTTGGGACGAACCTGCACAAATAGAAAAGACCTCGATCTACACTTGCAGCGCAAAGAAAGAGTGCGAGAGAAGGCGCAGAGGGAGAGAACTATGCAATTATCATGACGCTTAATGAAAGTTACTTAAATGTGAAAAGTAACATTTTACTAATGATTCCTTTACCAGCTCTGGAGCAAGTGTACTCCCTGGTGACTCAAGAAGAATGGCGAAGAAAGATTACTACGAGAGGATCTACTATTGAACAAGAAGCCAAAACTTTTTCAGTCGATAAAAGGGAAATTCACTCAAAGACACCCATTGAAGAGAAAACCAAAGGATCTAAGCAAACAAATTCACACAACAGAGAAGACTCGTGTGGGTTTGTAGGTACCTCTGACTCTCATTCCTCATGAAATGCTAGTTTAAGTACTGACTCTAGAAACAATAAGGCTAGAATTTGGATAATTGACACTGGAGCTAGTGAACATGTGTGCGGAGATGAGAGTTCTTTTCTTGAATTGAAAATTTTGAGTGAAACATGACATGTTAGCATGCCAGATGGACATCTCCAAGAAGTCAAGAAATTTGGAATTGTAAGAGTCTGAAAGAATTTTGTCTCGTAGAATGTTCTGTTTTCTAAGTGTTTGAGATTCAATTTAATCTCTATCACTAGGTGACATTCTATGATAATTCTTATTCTGTGTAGGACCATACAAACAAAGGAAGTTTGATCACTAGAACTGATGTAAATGGCTTGTACATACTGTCTGACGATTCCCTGGATAAACTCTATGATATAGACTCTATTGTTTCTAAAGAAAGTACTTGCTTCAACTCTATAAAAAGGAATAGTACAATATGGGAATGACATAGAAGATTAGGTCATGTTCATATGCACAAACTTGTTTCTCTAGGTCTGATTGATAGAAGGGAAGTTCCTGAAACTACAACATGTGATGTATGTCATAAGGCAA
This sequence comes from Limonium bicolor, assembly GCA_023374045.1. NCBI lineage: Eukaryota > Viridiplantae > Streptophyta > Magnoliopsida > Caryophyllales > Plumbaginaceae > Limonium > Limonium bicolor. The sequence continues at coordinate 25,271,194 of CM041779.1, read as the reverse complement.
GGTCAGTTAGACAGCCTTTTTGAATTCTGATATAATTACTACTGCTTGTTTAATTTGATCTGATTCGCTCTGATGTATGGGACCCTTTTAAAGTCCCAACCCATGATGGATTCTTGTACTTTATCACCACTATTGATGATTACTCTAGATGCACTTCACCTCCATAAAAGGAAATCTGGTGCCTTTGACACTCTTACTAGCTTTATTAAAATAGTAGAGCGACAATATGAAAAGAAATTAAAAAGGATTAGAAGTGACAATGCTTTTGAGTTGGGGAGTAGCAATTAAGGCATTAATGTTTTTAAGGAAAATTGTATTGTTCATGAAAAGATTGTCCTCATTCACCGCAAAAAAACAGTGTTGTTTAAAGGAAACACAAATACCTATTGGAAATAGGACGTGTTTTTTTACTTTCAATCTCGCTTAGACTTAATCTTTTAGGGAGATTGTATTAAGCATGCCACATATGTCATTAACCGTTTACCTTCTAGATCTATAGGGGAAGCTACACTCTATGAAAGATTATACAAAACAAAACCAGATTATATGTCTTTGAAGACTTTTGGTTGTCTGTGTTTCAAAACATATATTAGACAAAATAAGTGAAAGTTTGAACCTAAGGGGAGTAATTGCGTGTATCTTGGTCTTGTTGATAATAGAAAAGGCCATAGGGTGCTTGATTTTGAATCTAATCTTGTTGTGGTCAGTAAGGATCTCATTTTTATGAAACTGAGTTTCCTTACAAGAATAGGAGTCAACTTGGAGCACAAGGCCAATCTGTACCAACAGTACTAGTGCGGATGGAAGCAAAAAACATGGTCAAAACCGCTCAAAAACGACGGTTCTGAACCGTCTTTTAAAGCTCCTGAACGTAAAAAGATTTGAATTTAGTCTCATGCACCTAGATTAATTTGTAATATGTGTTGGTGTCTGGATTAGAACCCGCAACACATGGTAAAATCCCACGCACGCACCCCTAACCACTAGGCTAGTGCATCAAATTCATTTGTTTTATGAACAAAACATATATATGTAACATTTATAACATAATCTTTTAGTAATTGACATTCTAATTGTTATTCTAACTTATGTTCACTCCCATACAAAATATAATAGTAAAAACATCGTAATAAGTAAATAATCATGGTATTTAATACATACTAAAGATATTGTAAGATTACATATATGTACATATAGTTACAAAGTTAATTAATTATACAAAAAGACTAATTTACAAAAAAGAAGTAAATGCTAATTATAAAATACAATTTTCTTAATTACATATGCATGTAATATCTCCTATTTTGTGAATTTTAACCAACATGTAAACTAATTTAAATATTTATTACTCTGTACTATTTTTCAAATTGTTTTAATTTGTGATTAAAACATAGTTTAATAAGACTAATTTACTAAAATGATAAATGCTAATTATAAAATTATATAATAAGACTAAGTTACAATGCTAATTATGAAATTATATAAATAATAAATATTTTGTTTCAATATTAATTACAATGCTAATTATAAAAACTAATTTCTAAGCTTTTATAACATGGTTTACCTTACTTTAAAAGGGGCTTTACTTGAAACCGTCTTTTAAAAGTGCTTCGTGCCTATATGTTTAGCGCTTTAAAAGACGGTTTCAAGTAAACCGTCTTTTAAGAGTGTTTCACACGCAAATGAGCAGCACTTTAAATGACGGTTTCTGGTAAACCATCTTTTAAGGGTGCTTCGCGTGCGAATGGGCAGCACTTTAAATGACGGTTTCTGGTAAACCGTCTTTTAAGAGTGCTTCGCACGCGAATAAGCAGCACTTTAAATGACGGTTTCTGGTAAACCGTCTTTTAAGAGTGCTTCGCGTGCGAATGAGCAACACTTTAAATGACGGTTTCTGGTAAACCGTCTTTTAATAGTGATTCGTGCACGTATAAGACGCACTTTAAATGATGGTTTCAGGTAAACCGTCTTTTAAGAGTGCTTTGCGCATGAAGCAGAGCTTTAAATGACGGTTCAGTTAAAACCGTCTTTTAAGGTCTCTTCGCGCGCGCATAGAGATAATTTAAGACGGTTTTTGGTAACCGCCTTTTATAGGCCGTGTTTTTTGATATTTTTTCCACTAGTGCAAGACAGCCCGTCTTGCCAAGTTTCATTGATTATGATGAAGAGTAGTGTGAAAACCAGAATCGGACACAAACTGCCCCCCTGAAGATCAAACACGTCAAAGAGGAATCCACATACACTCAGCAAGAAGAAGTTTCCTTGCCCATGTCCAGTAGAGAAAAACATCTCCCATAACATTTAAATGATTATTTTTTGGGAGAAACAAAAGTTCCACAAGGAGATGTTTTCAGTTCTATTCTTTGTGAACAGATACAGCATGAGGCCACTTATGACAGTTGTATTTCAGATTCTCTCACTACCATTATGTCTAACAATATTCTTAGTTTTACTTCTTTAAATTCCCAGTCACAGAAAATTATGCAGGGAATAACTAGCATCAGAGAACCAACATCCTATCAAGCAGCGCCCAAGACCCTACCTGGGTTGAAGCAATCAGAAAGGAGTTCCAAGCGCTAAAGGAAAATAACAACTGGTTCATTGTAGACCTCCCTCAAGGTAAATGAGTGATAGGCTACAAACGGGTCTTTAGGATCAAGCTAAGGGCAGATGGAAGTCTAGAAAGGCACAAGGCCAGACTTGTGGCCAAAGGATATGCTCAATGGTATGGAGAAGATTACACTGAAACATTCTCTCCGTTGTTAAAATGACAATAATACGCACTCTAGTTGATATAGCTACTAAAAGAGGATGGTAAATGGATCAATTAGACATCAACAGTGCCTTCTTTTATGGAGACCTACAAGAGGAAATCTTCATGGAAATCCCCGAAGGGCTAAAAGAAGTGTATAAAGACAAAGTTTGTCAATTGCACAAATCCTTATATGGCCTAAAACAGGCATCGCGACAATGGTATGAAAAAATTTCGATTTTCTTACAACAACATGGCTATGTTCTGTCCAAAAAAAATTATTCAATGTTTGTTAAATACGATGGACAGTACAGAGCTACCTTGGAATTTATGTTGATGACATGATTCTCACTGGTAATGATCCTGATGAAATCAGGCAACTAAAGATAAACCTTGATACAAATTTTTGAATAAAAGATCTAGGAAAGCTAAGTTGCTTTTTGGGAATGAAGTTTCTCTATACATCTTCCAGAATCATATTGAACCAAGGCAAATATGTCACAAGTTTAATTGCTGAATACCTTTCAGCTAGTGCAAAAACTGTTGGAGTTCCTTTGCTTGCAGGTAGCAGGCTCGACCGCAACCAAGGAGAACGTCTAGCTGATCCAACATATTATAGAAGGCTCATTGGACTTATCAACTTCATGACTAATACCCGACTAGACTTGGCTTACCCAGTGCAACATCTTTACCAGTTTCTAGAGCAACCTACTGCAGTGCACCAGGATGCTCATTCACCTCCTCAGATACATCAAAGGAACCTTGCGTCAAGAAATCTTCATCAGCAACTCACCTAACCTGGACCTGGTGGCCTACTGCGATGCCGACTAGGAAAGTTGCCGAATGACTGGACACTCCATCAGTAGTTTTATAAGGCCCTGCAATCAGTTGGAAAACCAAGAAGCAGTCAACCGTTTCCTTATCAACAACTGAATCTGAATATCGCTCCATTCGAAGGGTAATCACTGGACTTACTTGGTTAACCAGATTGCTCCATGAACTTGGGGTGGAGAATATCACACCCATCACATTAAACTGTGATAACAGAGCAACAATATATATAGCCCGCAATTTTGTTTTCCATGAATGCACCAAACATATCGAATATGATTGTCATTTGGTGCCAGAGAAAATACAAACAGGATTGATCACTCTTCGGTATACACCGGAGAATCAACAACTCTCACTAAGGATTATCAACACGTTCATGATCAGACATGAGGTACTACTAAACCGGAAACCATGGGGAGTGTGTAACAACAAACAACTAGCTAGATTCGACCAACTAGTTACCCTTCATCTAGAGGGGAAGTGTTGAGAGTATAAACTTCATTACATACTCTTGTCTATTTGTATGGTCCCTTAGTTAATTACTATCCTTATTATCCACTCGTACAATACCATTGGTTAGTTAGTTTTCTCTCTTTGTTATAGATAGCAAATTCCTACTACTATTCAGGTTCTTCTTGTAATATGTACGATAAACATTTTCTTTTCAATCAATAATAGATATTTATTCTCTCAAGTTCAAAACACTCGGGTATCTAGAAATTCAGAACTCTTAACTTCTTCTTTCAAGGATATTAACTTCCTCATAACTCTCCTCATAATGTTAGAGAATCAAATACTTCAGACGCCATTAATTTATACCTCATAAATGCTCGCATTAATGCATCTTTAACTTTTGTAAAACTTTTCATGAATAAGACATTAACTGAAAGGCAAATCTAATTAACTTCACAAAAGTAACTCACCGGATTTAACATTGATTCTAACAGGACACCACTAGTCCTACCACCTCCCAGGGGCGGAGACAGAGGGGGGGGGGGGGGCTGGTGGGTTTGCAGCCCCCCAACCCCCTCGAGTACATACTTAAATTAGTTATAGCTTTATTGTCATATGGTTTAATTATGTTAATAGATATTTGTTCGCCCCCATAACATTTTGTAAAATATCACATGATATCTCTAAGTTTTATTTATTATCAATTTAATTTCTATTAATATGTAATATTTTTTTAAAGAATTATATTGTAAAAATCATTTTTAGTCTATATTAGATAAGAAAACTCTTAATATTCTTATTTTAGCAATATAGTCTAAAGTAAAACAGATTATTATGTCACTTATTACCCTTTATATCCATAATACAAGAGTTTTTAGTTTTTATTACATATTTTGTAAATTAAAATAATATTAGAATTACTCAAAATAACTTTTAGAAGAAGTTTTTAGAAAAAAAACTACTAGTTTAAAACTATTATTCTACCAATTTTTAAAAATTTGAAATAAAAAATATAAAACAACTTATTTATATGTTAATCTATATATTTCAATTTTTTTTAAATTTTTTTGTCAAATTTAATATCTAATATCAAAATTTTTAAATATAATTACAAGTATTGAAAATTTATATTAATTTAAAAAATTAAAATTAATTTTAAAATATTAATTAATATTATTACAAAAATTCTCACCCTTCGCGCGCCACCTCCCATGGTCTGCAACCATCGCTAAACCCTCCGGCAGGGAACATTGTCAGAGTTAGAAGACTACAAGTCTACAATGTGCATAAGAGAACGGAGAAACAACGTCAGCTATACCAAGGGAGGAGCAGAAGAGAAGATATTGTTACTCTCGCAAACAAACTTTTTACAACAAGCAAGAAACCCATCAATACAAAGAAGCCTACAGTCCTGGGGAACAAGAGAAATGCAACGATCCACCAGGCATCAGCACATGTGTGCCCCAGATTAACACAGTTGGAACATTTTTGCACATACCTCTTGTTCCCCAGGGATCTGTAAGATAGAACATTTGAACTCGTCATAAAAGAGAACGATCCAAGCAGTAAGATAGAACTCTCGTTGCCAATGATCTTTAAGCAAGTGTAAGAGTGAGTCTAAAAGTATTTACAATAGCTTAGAAATTCAAGTTTTCAGGTCACCCTCCCTCATAATTAAACTAGACAGCGTTCTCATTGTAATATGCGAAACCCGTGAAATTTTTCTTTTCAGACGACCTGTTCAAAGGGAGATGCGACACTGAAATACTCGGAGGAGATGACAATTAACCTACGCTTAAAAACAGAACAAACAAACAAAAAAGAACAAACTAGAATACTTCTGAATAATGCGTGGATTCCGGCCGAAAATCACTTCCATACACTTAACCTGAAGCCCAAAAGACAAAACACAATAGAATAAAAGAATACATTCCATCATAATTTGCTTGCAGCTCGTAGTGCCATGCCACTATTACCATCCTCCCCAAGTACAACCACATTTGCCTTAAAAAATCTGGGAGATACAACATGATTTCGATGGGCACCTTTGTTGTCCAGCAATGAGCACACTATAAGACCGTTCCACTACCATATACGCCTATGAACACAGGTCACCATTCACATATGGCATCTAATAGAATGGCAAAAAAGAATGGAGAAGTCTATCGAAGATCCATTGTGTTATGAACAGGAAACTCTTTCACAAAAGAAACTTCCGATGGCCGTGGTGAGAGCAAATGTTGATGATCGACATCATCTAGAGCACCTAGATTAACTTCACTATCACTGGATGCGCAAGAGGCTGAATCTAACTCATCATCTGCTTACAAAAAGTTGTCCAAATGAATAAAAAATGATAAGCCTATGAACGGGAATTTAAAAGTTAACTAAATACATTTAAAGACAGATTTGTATAAGAAAGATAACACAGCTTTCATGTAACAACCCATGTTCCTTCCCTAATCAGCCTTCATTTTCGGGGAAAAAAAATTAAGCATGCAGAAGAATGGCTGAGCAAACGCTCAATATCTCAAGAAACGTTTCACGTGACAGAATCAGACGTTCAAGTAACTCCATTAACCTTCCCTTTTCTTTCTCATAATAGGGCCATCACTATTCACTACTACTGTCTGCCAACAAATCCTCGGTAATTCAGATTCCCACCTCTCCTGTTGCTAATTAATAACAGAAAGCACAATGTCAACAGGACAGATATATTTTAAGGATTCTCTTTTCTGGTAGAGTTGCATGGTCAGGGCCCTTGATTATAAACCACGGACAGGGCGGATATAATAGTACTCTTGGCACTTATTTTATCAAATGAGCTTTAAAGAAAGCTTAGCTTTTCTTTTTTCTAACAACACAGAAAAGTAATGGTAAATGCAGCACGGAGAGAGGAAGATGTAAAAAAAATGGTGATTGCATCCCCATTTGATTGGAGACTACAGAAAGCAAAGGCTCAATCTGTCTGGTGAGAATTTGTGGCAAAACAAAGAAAGCAATGAATATGAGAAGGTAAGGAGAACTGCCGGATGGGACAGGTCTTGCCCAAAATATGCAAGCTTGCAACAAGTACAGCCAATTTCACTCTGTTTTTCAATCATCTATCACATGTAACAATGCCCTCAACGGCAATATTTGCATTTACCCACTCAAGGCCAAAGAAATCTGCTCTGCCTATCTAGAGTTCTTCGCGTGTTAGGGAAAATTCCTCCATAGAAGTGGTCATGTTCATTAGAAATGTCACCTTCAGCAGATTAACCATGCATGAGCAAGAACAATACAGATAATGCAGGAGCCTTACCTGAATGTGTGGGCTCATGTCTAACGGCTGCTAGTTGAAGTTGTTCAGGCAGAAGGCAATTAAAGAATGAACCTGAAGCTTCAAAAGAAGTATATTTAGAAGAAAAAATAAGAAACTAGAACTAGAAAAGGGCATCTAGTATGACATCTTCATGAGTAGTAATAATCACATCGTATATTAACATATTATATGGTCAAGGCAAGCTCAATCGCATACAGTTCCGGGTTTTCACACATAAAAAGGACATACGAAAGTTTAGTTAAGATACCAACATTAGCAATTAAATAGCAGTGGAAGAGTTATATACCTAATCTTGCAAGCCGATTAACCCATCCAGGAATACGTCTCCCTGTGAGACGCATACAAACATCATCAGTGAAATGGTTGCAATTTTTCCCAATCAAATGGTAAGAATTCCCATGATATGCTGAAGCAAGCTGCTCAATAAATGACCTAAATTCTGTCCGTGTCATGTCTGTGGTACCCAACAATATCGACTTCCTAAATATGAATCCAGGACAAGTTCTTGGTTCCACCTCAAAAACACCACTGGAGGGGTAGTCATGTGCTCCATATCCGTATTCCATACCATGTACTGTTGGTCAGTTGGAAAGTTTACAATGATGAGAAACAAAAAGTAACTGATTGGCACAACATCAATATTATTTACATGTCGCACTTCATCAATTTAAAAATCATACAAGAACAGGGCGCACAGTGGTGCCCTAAATGCTAGTAGATTATTTTCCAGGGAAGGAGGAAAATTAGTGAGGAAAGGAATCGCTACTTCCATCAAGCTCAGTTTCATACTTCCCAAGAACATTTTTGCCTAAGTTGACAACACAAATCATCCTGTGAGAGGTAAATAAAGCAAGAAAACAATTTGGTTTCTCACCAACTTGGGATTCATCAAGAGAACTGAAGAATTTGGTTTCTCACAAATATTACTCACTCGAAGAGTATAATACTACAGACTGACCGTTTCTTCTGTATGTGACTTCTTCCTAGATCCATCATTAGGATAACTAATTCTATCTTTTTGGAACAAAGAGATTAGGATAACTACTACTCTTCGCAAAATGAACAAGCAACTTAGTTTTGCTCCTAACTCGATAAGAGTTTCCTTTCTAAATTGGGAGCACTTATACCAATTCTTCGCGCCTCAGATCAACTTTTTTACTTCTTATTTCAGAGCTCCGTATTTATTATATAGTAAGAACTTCTTATCATTCAACTGATGAAATTATGTTACCGATAACATGTGAACGCTTAGGATGAAAAAAGAATCAGAAACGGCACGGATAATACTCTTGGAGCATGTTCTATTTCACTCACTAAACCAAGAAGGTCTCCTGATCAACAAACCCAAGCCGCCAAAGATCAGCTAATATACAACTCACAGAGTAGCGACATAATACCTTCAATTCCAGAATGGAAGATTCCGAGACCAAGCCAGTACAAGTAATTATTTATGGGGGTGAGATCGTAGACATTGAGATAAAGCAAAGTCCTCTCTTTCCCTTCATTATTCCGCGCTCTCGGCGAGCAGAAGCCCATCGAAAGCAGCCGCATTGTGTACGGTGTATATCAGATCCTACCGGCCGCCTAGGCTCCCACCTGAATTCTCTTCGTTCTGCTAGAAAATATTTAATTACTGCTCCAAGATACCAAAGTTCGCTACCTAGTTCAATCAGATATCATATCAAAGACCAAGTTAAGAAGAAGCAAGCAAAGTTGAGAGCCGAAAATTGGTTATTCCTACCCCCAAAAAGAAAATCCATTACCTCAGCACTTGAACTTGGTTTTCATGACTAATTATTGTGGAAAATTTTGCCAATCAAAGGGGGGAAATTTAAAGAGTGGCTGAAAAGATGAGAGGGGGACAGAGAAATTTGAAACGATGAAGAATAAAGAGAAGGTAAGAGATCTAGGGGAGACAGATTAGAAGGGAATCTAAGCTTCCGGATCGGGTGCGATGAGGGATTTAAATCTGGTAAGCTGATGCAGCAAAGGGAGAACTCGGCAGAGATCCGACTGCCTCCGATCTTGAGATAGAAAGATAAGAGGGGGCGGGAGGGTGACGAAGAGCGCGGGGTGGAGAGTTTGGAAGACAATCCAGAAAATTTCTCGGAATGATAATAATCGTCGGAAGTTAAAAGGAGAATTGAGTTCAAATTCGACCCGTAAATTTTCTTCTCTTTTATTTCCCAAAATGAAAGAAAGTTACAGATCGAATGACACGCACATGCTTGGGTGTGTTTGCTTGACCTTAATTTTGGATAGCTTTTTGGACAATATATCATATCCTTTTTTCACTGTACAACTCTAATAGTTAGAGTCAGACAATTAGTAAAGTAGATGACATTAATTAGACCCACTAACAAAAACTGGAAAATAAATGACAAACTAACAACAAATAAAGTTGGAAGCAATGGTGGTTTAAAGATGCATAAAATAACATCAGGTAAGCGTCCACCCTTCTAACTTTCACCAACAATGTCATTAATGTCCAAATCTGTTCTAACTTAATATTGAAATTGTTTTTGTTTTTGTAGTTTTATATGCGACAATATGTTACCCGAGAATAATGCATGACCCACGTGGGGCCTAGACAAGAACCATGTAGGGACCACTAATTTAGCTAGAAGCAATGTAGACAAAAAAAAAGCAACGTGTGGATGAAAATGAATCTCAAATCGAAACTATAGAACGAAGAATCTGAGGTCTGCATAAGCAGTGATCGGACATGAGTCCGACGTTTCATCTCTAAACACAAGCCGCGAGCAGCAGCGCAAACTTCGACTTGTGTCCGGGCATAAAGCCTGGACACAAATCATTTAAAAACAAAAAAGAAGAGAGGAGAAAGCTCACCTCCTTGAAAGCTCCCTTCCAATCTCGCATGACTATTTCTTCTCTTTTTTCTCTGTATTATGCTCTAATGGAAGAATAACCTCCTTGTACTTAGGGATGGGGATTTCACCCTAAAATTCTTAACTCCATTGTTGAACCTTGAACTCTTTTGTAGGTCTATTTTAGTTCTTGCTCTTAATTTATGATGATTGTTGAGCATTTATGGTTTTTAAGCGTGACAACTTGTGATTTTGGGATTTGCTCAGGGGCTGTCTTGGCTGCAGCTGGGTGTAGCCAACTATGGCTACATCCCAGCGCGCTCCACTTTCTTTTTTTTTCTTTTTTTTTATTTTCAAGCGCCTCAGGCGTCTTGTTTTTGTTTAAACTTTTTTTTCAGATTTTTTTTTCATTTTTTTCTTTATCATAACACTTTAAATTATTGTAACTTTTAATATATAAGTCTAAAATGAAAAAAAATTATATCATTGTTCACCTAAATTCAAGGTCTACAAAACAAGAACAGTCATGGATATATTTTGATAACTTTGAAAAACAATATTTTTACATATATGGAGCATAGAACGTAAAAGAAAACTTGTACAGATGGTCATACAAACCTGTACATATGTTCATTAAAACATGTACATCCTCACGTGAAGACATGTACATTCTTGCATTAAAAACATATAGATAGTCATATAAACCTGTACGAATCATTAAATATGTACATCCTTAAATTAAAACCTGTACATATAAGGAGGAACACTTGTACAGACGGTCATACAAACTTGTACATATGACCATACAAATATGTATAGATGTTCATTCAAGAACATGTACATTCTCACATTTAAACATGTACATTCTCACATTTAAACATGTACATCGTCACATTTAAACATGTACATTCTCACATTTAAACATGTACATCGGCACATTAAAACATGTACATTCTCACATTAAAATATGTACATATATCCTCACATTAAAATATCATAGTATACATGTAAAAATAATTTTTTTTAAAGTTGTCAAAACATATCCATGACTGGTCTTATTTTGAAGAGCTCGAATTTAGATGAACAATGATATAATTTTTTTTCATTTTGGACTTATATGTTAAAAGTTATAACAATTTAAAGTTTTTATGATTAAATAAAAAAAACTGTTGCAAATAGCATACCGGACGCGCGCCCCTCCTCCTTCACGCATACCTCTCTCTGGATGTAGCTATCCAGCTACAGTGACCTGTAGGTAAGAAATTGGGTTTGCTTAATGTGCTATATTTGTGGATTTCTATGAACGAGTTGAAGAAAGTAGAAATCTAAACCGTGGGGGGCTAAATCAATGTACTTGCATGTTAAAGGTCTTGAGATGGGACTACATTGCAACTTAGAGGAACTTATGCTTAATGCTATCGATTTACTCTAGTGTTTAACTATTTGTGAGCTCCCGACGAAATAGATTAGGATTAATAGACCAGGATTAGGTTTCTAGTTATTTAAGTGTTCCCGCTGTTCAGCTATGACCTCAAGAGCCGACAATTGGTAGTAAAGGGGTGAAGGGTGCAAATATTAAACCCAGGTGCATCTATCCTATAAAATAGTTTACTTTGAAGAAATAATTTGAATTAAAAGAAAATAATGATTAGAAAATATATTGTAAAAATAATGGTACTTGTTTGGTATAAATATGGTACTTAATTGGTATAAATTAGTAGAAAATTGGTATAAATTATTTGTTTAGAATACAATATTATTTTTATGGTACTGACTACATTTTTTAAAAATGAAATATTTATTTGTTTTTATATTTTATAATATTTTCATTTTTAAATTTTTTATTTTTATATATTTTTTTATTTTTATTGTATTTTGAATTTTTTGTGAATTTTTTAACACTAAGGGGCATATTGAACTTTAAAAGTACTTTGTTAACTAGTGGGCATTTTTAACTTTTTTCCATCTAGTCAATGACTATAGTAGCATTTCATGGACTTTTACAAAAATATAGTGGCATTCTGTGACTTTCTTTTTTTTAGTGACGTTTCATGAATTAGCCAAAAATATAGTAGCATTTCATGATATTTCCATTATATATATATATATATGCACACTTACAAAACTTGTAATTAGTTACATAGTTTCCAAGTCCTTATGGATATGACCTTGTTGGATTACAATGATATAGTTTCCAAGTTCTTATGTATATGACCTTGTTTGACTACAACGGCCTGGCTCAGGATGAACGCTGGCGGCATGCTTAACACATGCAAGTCGGACGGGAAGTGGTGTTTCCAGTGGCAGACGGGTGAGTAACGCGTAAGAACCTGTCCTTGGGTGGGAAACAACGGCTGGAAACGGCTGCTAATACCCCGTAGGCTGAGGAGCAAAAGGAGGAATCCGCTCGAGAAGGGGTTCACTACCTATTAGTTCACAAAATGTATTCATCTATTGAAATACCCCTAAATTAATTTAAATTAATTTAGGGGATTTCTTTTATTAAATATTAAATTATTATATGAAATTATGAATATTAAATTATTAGAGTAAATTACTTATAACCCCCTTGAGGATTTGGGATATTACAGTTAACCCCCTTGTGTTTATCATAATTATTGGTAACCACCTCAAGGTTAAGGTATCTTTGACTACAAGCCCCCAAACTATAACTCTGTTATTAGAAAGTTAACTACATGTTGATCTATCAACTTAATCACATTAATAACGCCAGGCAGGACTACAAAACTGCTTAATCAACATCGTCTAACTCTCTCTCATCCCACTTTAGATGCATTTTCGAGGCCAGGTTGACATTTTTAGGAAAATAACAATACAGATTAAGTAGTGCTATTTGTCCAGTCTGATATTATTAATATGATTAAGCTGATTGGTCAACACATAGTTAACTTCCTACTAACAAAAATATAGTTTAGGGGCTCGTAGTCAAAGATACCTTAACCTCGGGGTGGTTACCAGTAATTATGATAAACACAAGGGGGTTAACTGTAATATCCTAAATCCTCAAGGGGGTTCTGAGTAATTTACTCAAATTATTATATGGAATTGTGAAATTTATTTAGGGGTTTTCTCCCATTTAACCCTAATTATTATATATTATTATATAGTATTATGAATTTAATAATAAGATTTATAAGTCAATAAATCTTGGGAAAATTTCTAAACACTCCAACTATATTATAAAGATTTTAGGAAGTGTTGGAACATTGTTTTGAAACATAAAAGTCAATATAAAATTCTAGAAACCTTAAAGCTTATTAAGCCTTGCTAGGGTTGACTTTTTGAGAATGGTCAAACCAGGCCATGAAACCTATACCAATAAATAGCTTATGGAAAACCATGAAGATCGATAAAAAGAACGTCAAAAACGGATCATCCTAGCCAAAGTTATGATCAAATGAAGTTTAGAGCCAAAATTTTGATAAAGGCTGACATGGCATGGACTGCTGACTCATCGCTGCCTCGGTAATCGCGCCCCAACACTTAGACAGATTTATCTCCTATATTTCCGGAACCTAAAATCAGGTTTTTCCCTATCTTGTGACCTTCATAACTTTCTCATCTTAAGGAATTTTTGAGTGTCGTCTTCTTTGTTGTCTTCTCCTACATTCCCTCTAAACAACCATAACTCATACAAACCCTAACTCGTTCTGAATCAACCGGAAAATCGAGTCAAAGTAGCCACCCTGCAAAAACCGAAACTGCAATTCCAGTTTTCTCTTCGAATCAGGTAACTTCGATCAGCCATAACTTCTTCGTTCTCATCCAAATTCCATGTTCTTTAGCTCGTTTTGAAGAGCTCTGTGTGTTGTGAGTTAGGATTAGTTCTTGTTATAAATACGTAGATCTAAGTTTGCTCTTTCGATTGAGCCCTTATACATAGTCTAACTTGATTTTTACTGTAAGTTATAGATCCTCAAAGTTGGCACCCCGAACTACTTGAAGTTCAAATTTTTCCAGTTTTCCTGAATTTGAATTCACACAATTCGCACAACTCTGGTAAGTTTCCGATCAATTGCTCCGTTTTTGTCAAACCTTGTCGTGTTTCTGACCTAATCCATGTTCCAATTTAATCAATTACGTGTTAGATTATGAGAATTTGTTAGATTTGTGTCCGAATTGCATTCTGTAACTATTAAGAACCCTAACTTCGAACTGAATTCGAATTCCATCGAATACTGCATTATAATTGGGGAAACCGGTATCATTAGAACCGAAATTTGATTTCGAAACTATAGAAACAAGAATCACTCGATTTCGTTCTGTGGATTAGGAGAAAATCGGGATTTAGTACGCGGGTTAGGTTCTGGGTTCGCTGAAGAACTGGGAGTACAGGGGCCGTCCGATCTCGTTTTAAAAGATTGGACGGCCGAGATTAGATCGGGTTAATTAAGAATTGTTATAAGTTTATTAAATTTCAGAATTTGGCTCTAACTTGTTGATTTTAGTTAATGGCCTTCCCGAAGGTATTTTGACTTGAAATTTTAACCATAGATTCCTTATTTAATCTAGTTTATTTTGATGTAAATTATTATGGTTTTGGAGTTTTTAAACATAAGTTATGATTTTTGCAAGTTACGGGTTTTCTGGAATTATTTGGCTAAATTAAAAAGATATTTTTATGAAATAAATTTTTTATAATATGTCTAAAATGTTATAGTTACTGTATATTAAATTTGGGAATTTTTGGGCAATGGTAAAAGGTTTTAAAAATTGTGTTTTTGAGTTTTTCATAAGAATAACCTATAATATAAGGTTTTTAATGTAACCAAAAATTAAAGTATGGTTTGTTAATTAACTTTAAGCTGGGGAAAATAAGGGAAACTAAATTAACATTTTATAACAGTAAGTTTATAAATGTTTTGGTATTAGCTTTTAAGAGAAGTGAAATTATTTACATATATGTTATATACTTACTTAAGTAGAAACTTATATAAATTAAGGAATTTAATTATCCTACATTTTATTTATTATATTATATGGGAGTTAATATTTTTAATTAAACTAAGGAATAAATATATATTTACGCGTTTATAAAAAGGGAATAAAGCAGTAACTTAGAGTAAAACAAGGAACTAATAAATTAACACTTATAATAACTAAATAATATAAGAGCTGGAATCCTAAGATATGGTAAAAGAAATACTTTATGAAATATACTTGGAATACAGTTTAAGGTTGTAGTAATAAGATAGTTTAAACATAATAAGTTACATAGGGAATGTCCTAGTTAATTTCTAATACGAGTATACTTATATATATATTAAATAAATAAAGGAAACACTTTATTTTATAAACCATGGGTCGGTTGTGTTAAGCCTAGAAGTTATTAAACATAAATAAACACAGTAAAATTTCCTAAAAATGTTATGGATAAATCTTAATGCATAAATATATATTATATATAATATATATATATATATATATATATATATATATATATATATATATAGATATATATATCTATATATATATATATATATATATATATAAGTACATTAACATAGATTGGGAAATAATATTCCTTTGATAGTTATAATAAGTAGAATGTATGTATTAAACCTAAGTTTTGATTGGTGTGTAATTAAGTAGTCGCTATCAACTTAAGGGTTTTTATACATAACATAACTTAACACGGTCTTGGGCTAACTACCAAGCCCAAGTCTATGAACTCCAAAAGCCCACTTAAACAATTCAAAGAGAGTTTGGGCCACTCTTAGGAATAAATTCTACATCGTTCTAAACTAAACGAAATGGGCCTAGTAAAGGATTTAGTTGACAAGTCAAGCCCAAACCCTTGTAAGAAAATAATGGTAAACCTGGAACTACTAGTCATAAGGATAGAAGGTTGTTTAGTTTTATAAGTCCCTTAATTAATCGACACTTGGAATACCTTAATTATAGGTTACTATTGGGGAATCACTTATTCGAGTTATTTACTGTTCTGCACATACCAGGTACGATTTCTCGTACTCCTATATTTTTGTTGTTTGACTTGTGGAATGTTTTGGAAAACGCTAACTGACTTTAAGAGGAATTTCTAAAAAGGAAATGGTTGTGTGACTAACTCAGTTTGTGTGACTAACTGAGCCTTGAATGTGAACTCACTTGGGTATTGTTCCTTCTATTTGGTTGTTCCATTAGACATTGACTGCTTAGGGTTTACGCTTCTGCACTCTGTAGGACTGAGTGTTTTGGTATTGCTCTGGTAGTTGGTGATCTGGTGGGAATTTGGAAAAAGGTCAACTTTGGTAAATTCTTCTTTGACTCTGGATATCGTTTCATCCATGAGCTGGTTCTTGAGTTTCGACGTGCGCGCGTCTTCATGGTAACAGTAACAGCAGGGGGCTGTATATCCCTCGCCCATAGGGGCATTTAATTTACATCAGGGGTTGTATATCCCTCGTCCATCAGGACATTTTAATCTGACAGCAGGGGGTGTATATCCCTCGTCCATACGGACATTTATATCTGGCGTGGGGGCCATCTCTCCCAGTTGAATTTTCCACTCTTGAGTTATTGAATCTTGGATCTGTCTTATTATTCCTAGTCCTTTGTGACTATCTGAGTCTTTCTACTCCTGACGGGTATTGGGTCTACTAAAGCAATGGATGTCCACTAACAATGACGTGGTTTTGTTTCACTAACTTTTCTTTTCTGTTATTAACCTTTACTCTTTATCTTGCCATCTTGATTTGGTGATTTCGTGAGATGCCTTGTTCCTCTGTGTGGTTTAAGTGTTTATTTTCTTGCTATTAATTATCTAAGGCTTGTATTATAAGTTTGTTTTTGGAGGATCATACCAGTTCCATTCCAGGGAACTGACCCACCCCTCTTGGGGTGGGCTGCTTGGTTTTATCTTGCAGGTACGAGTTATTTTACAGGTGTCCACGAAGAGAACGAGTGATTGGGATGGGATTAGGCTTTGAGAGTTTATGTGTTTATTTCTGTTAAGTTTTCTCGAGGTTCAGGCCGTGACAGTTGTAATCATTAAGTTGTAATTTGGTGAGGTTTGGTACCGGGTGTTTGGAACCCGATGATCTGTACGCCTTTAGTATTTTATTTCCGCTATAAATATGTTAAATAGGGGCGTTACAGAAATTGGTATCAGAGCGTAGTTACGCTCTGAACCCGAGAAAGCAAGCCGAGTGAAATACTTAGACTTTAGGTGCACTTAAAACTGGGGAACTGGGGTAGAATTGGGAAGTGAGAATTCCAGAAAGGCGCGTGACCTTACCCCATACTTACTTCATGTACATACGAACCGTCCTTAGGACGTTATAAATACTTCATATATTACTACATAGATAGATAGACTTTACAATACGCCTTCTGAGTAACAAAACCGTCATACCAGCTAGATGTCTCGAAGAGGAGGAAGAGGAGGAGCTGGTCCCTCAGGAGGCTATGGACCCGACGCTGTCACCCCGAGGTCATAGCGCAGATTGTGACAACTGCATTGGCCCAGCAGCAGGCTCAGATCCCACAGCCACCACCACCACCACCGAATGGTCCCCGGGAGTTCAACTGGCTGAAGGCGGTTAACGACCTTCGTCCTCCCATCTATGAAGGCCAACCAGAACCGAAGACTTTAGAGAAATACATAGACGAGATGCAGAAGGCCTTCACCTCTCTGCATGTTCCAGTGAATCGTCAGGTGGACATAACGGCCTACTTTCTTCAGGGACCCGCGCATCGATGGTGGCAGACTGCTAGAGCCGAGCTGACGGCCCAGGCAAACTTTGACTTCCAGGCATTTCTAGTGGCCCTGAGAGCTAAATTTTATCCATCTTATCTACAGAAGAGGATGAGGAGTGAGTTCGAGCAGCTGAAGCAAGGGAGTCTCTCTGTTGCTGAGTACTATAATAAGTTTGTGGAGCTGCTCGCTATTATTGGAGAGGGAGCTTACGCTCCGAGGTATCTGGTGGATAAATTCCACACCGGCTTGAACTTCAGGATCATGACTATGATCGGTTCCACCAGAGGGATGACCCTACAGGTATGGAACATGATTTAGAATTTCTGGTGCGCAAAGATTTTCCCACTAATACATCTTGCAACGACAGGAACTAGCTGACGATGTGAACGATTGCGAGACCACCATTGCCTATCAGCTTATGTGCTAGGCAAAGGAGGAATGACAATGGAGGAGGAAATGGAAGAGGACCCCCTCAGACTCAGGAGAGGAGGGGAAAATTTTTCAAGGGAGGGAACGAGAAGGCCATCGTTCCTTCTAATGCTAATGTTAAGCCTCTCCGCTACGAACCACCCAGGGGTGAGAAAAGTTAGAATCTATATATGGCTACATTTATGCTATCACGTCACTAACCTTGCACTGAAACAGGAAACGGGACCGGTGAGAAGATACTTCTGCAAGTGGTGCAAGCAGGACCACCCCAGGCAAGGATTGTAAAGGAAATCTGGTGGAATGCAACTACTGTGGTAAAAAGGGCATAGGGGATTCGAATGCCACAAAACCCGGATTCTTGGAACTACAAACCCGCCACCGGGCCACTGCTAGAGCCCCAGTTGCTACTACTAGGAGGAGGTCGAGGTAGCACAGGAGGTGCTGGACCATCTACCAGCCCCCTGCCCAAGCCATCCAGAGGCCGGACAGAACTACCCCAGAGGCCGGGCAAAGCACTAGTCCTTAACATGGTGGACCGCGTCAGGCAGCCAGTGATGACCCGAGTTCACCTGGTGAGGACTATTTCCTCATGAAGAGGCTTAGACCCTTATTTCTTTACATTCAGTTGTTTAGTTTTTCGTTGTCAATGTAAAAGGGATGAACTATAAACCCTTCATTTTGTTTCGTTTCAACCTTTCATTTCCAGTTGTGAACCTTGACTTATTTATTTAATGGCAATTGTTCTTCAGCTTTCGATTTTGCTTTCCTATTTTGCCCTATACCACACCCACATCCATTTGAAGCCAAACCACACCCACCAGAGAAGTGTGGGTCTTGAGACCCGGGATGATCTTACTACGAAGGAGTACCTGACCCCGGCAGTCCAGTATGCATTGATCCTCAAGATCAGGGAGTTAGGTGTGAAGGAAGGAAATTTTTACACCCCTACCTTCAAGAATGGTTCAACCATGAAGGTGAAGATCATGTGCCTAGGTAAGAAGTGGAACCACACCACCAAGAGTTATGAAGAAGTGGAGGTGCCACCAATCCCGGAGGAACTGCAGACCATCGTTAGAGCTGCAGTTAAGGCAGCACAAGAATTGGAGGATGAGCCCGTCCCAGACCTAACCTCAGACGTCTGCATCATCAATTTTTATGGAAAAGAAGGTAAGCTAGGGTTGCATCAAGATAAGGATGAATCCCTAGAATCCATCACCAAAGGAGTTCCAGTGGTTTCCATATCACTTGGAGACGACGCGGAGTTCCTATTCGGTGACCAGAAGAGGATGGACCTTGCCACCAAGATCCTCCTGAAGTCAGGTGATGTACTGATCTTTGGTGGGGCAGCTAGACTCATCTACCATGGAGTGAAGAAATCAAGCCCAACACAGCCCCCACACCCATTATTAACCAGACTCACCTGAAACCTGGCCGATTAAACCTGACCTTTAGACAGATCTAGCCATGTACTTTACAATTTCAGCTTTGTAATCATTAAACTGCTCATGAAGCTTTCAATAAGAATGGAAATTCTAAGAACTTATTTCTTCGTGTAGGAGCTGGAAATTTAGAGGTCAGGCTGAATGTGTTGGACCAGGCTCAAGCAAAGAGCAATGGAACGGTCATCACAGGTATACCAATTAACCTTGAACAACTACTTTGGAAGAGTTACTAGAAACTTAAAACTTCACTCAATAATTGCAGGCACATTCCAAATTAATGGAGTGGAGGCCACCGTCCTGTTTGATTCTGGAGCCTCCCACTCCTTCATATCCCAAGCATTTCATACTAAGATAAATGCCCCCACAGAGGATATCCATGATTGCTCAGTTTTGTTGTCATCCAAGGAGTTGATCAAATGCAGTAAACAGTGCAAGAATCTGAGCATGCACATCAAGGGAGCAGACTTCCTACTTGATGCCATTGTCTTCCCTGGCATGGGATTTGACATAATTGTGGGCATGGACACGCTACAGCGGTACAGAGGTAGACTACACTGCGCAGAGCATCGTCTCCTCTTGAAGTCAGCCACAGGGATCACAGTATCATACCGAATGCAACCCAAGCACCCGACTGTGAAGGTTGTATCGGCATTATCCCTGATGAAGGAAGTGTCCAAGGGGGCGACTGCCTACTACTGTTATGCCCAGGATCTGAGGACGGATCCGAAGTTCAGGAGCGACGTTCCCATTGTGTCGGAGTACCCCGATGTTTTTCCAGAGGAGCTACCTGGACTACCACCGCTGAGAGAGATTGAATTCAACATCGACCTCGTACCTGGCACGGGACCGATTGCTAAGGCTCCCTACCGGATGGGCCCTGCAGAGATGGTCGAGTTGAAGAAGCAGTTGCAGGAACTACTAGATAAGGGCTTCATCAGACCCAGTGTCTCACCTTGGGGCGCTCCTGTGCTGTTCGTCAAGAAGAAGGACAGAAGTATGAGACTGTGTATAGACTACAGAGAGCTGAACAATGTCACGATCAAAAACAAGTACCCACTGCCCAGGATCGATGACTTGTTCGACCAGCTGAGGGGAGCAAAGGTGTTCTCTAAGATTGATCTGCGTTCCGGATATCACCAGATAGCTGTAGCTGAGCCAGACATTGAGAAGACAGCCTTCCGGACCAGATACGGCCACTACGAGTTCACAGTGATGCCGTTTGGACTGACCAATGCACCGGCGAGATTTATGGATTTGATGCAGAGAGTCTTCCAAGCCCAGCTAGATAAGTCGGTAGTCGTATTTATAGACGACATTCTAGTCTTCTCCAAGAGCAAAGAGGAACATGAGCAGCATTTGAGGACAGTCTTGGAGACGCTGAGGGAGAAACAGTTATATGCCAAGTTTAGCAAGTGTGAATTTTGGCTGGACAAGGTGTCATTTCTTGGACACGTGATCTCAGCTGAGGGAGTTTCAGTAGACCCAGCTAAGATTGAGGCAGTGAAGAGCTGGCATAGACCTCGCACGGTGACAGAGGTTAGGAGTTTCCTTGGGTTGGCTGGCTACTATAGACGCTTTGTGAAGGACTTCTCCAGGCTAGCCAAGCCCTTGACCTCCTTGATGAAGAAGAAGACAGCCCTTTGTGTGGACAGAGGCTTGTGAGGTCTCCTTCCAGGCGCTGAAGGACGCCTTGACCACAGCTCCAGTGTTGATTATCCCAGAGGGGAACGAGGGATACGAGGTATATTGCGATGCTTCAGGCAGAGGGATTGGTGGGGTACTGATGCAGCATGGCCGAGTAGTAGCGTATGCTTCTAGACAGCTGAAGAAGCACGAAGAGAATTACCCCACACACGACCTTGAGCTTCTCGCCATAGTCTTCGCCTTGAAGATCTGGCGACATTACTTGTATGGAGCCACAGTTCAGATTATGACAGACCATAAGAGTCTGAAATACATCTGGACTCAGAAGGAGCTGAATTTGAGACAGCGAAGATGGGTTGAGCTTCTGGCTGATTATGACATCAACCTCCAGTACACAGAAGGGAAAGGAAATGTTGTGGCAGATGCTCTGAGCAGAAGAGCTTATTCACTTCTGGCCTTGATAGAGAGGACCACGATAGCTGAGGAGGTGTATGCAGCCCAGGACAGTGACGTTTATCTACAGGGCATCAAAAAAAAGTTAGCTGACGGGTTGACTGACGGTTTGAAGTATGACTACGAGCTGGACAGCGAGGGACACCTTCGGGTTAGAGGCAGACTCTGCGTTCCTCAGGATGCGATAGAACTTCAGACCAGGATTCTTTCAGAGGCTCATTCCTCGACATTATCAGTACACCCTGGAGCCACCAAGATGTACAAGGACTTGAAGCAATTATTCTGGTGGAGCGGGATGAAGAGGGATGTAGCTGATTTCGTTTCTCGGTGCCTCACTTGTCAGAAGGTGAAGTTTGAGCATCGTCGGCCAGGAGGCCAGATTCAGTCACTACCAGTACCTTGCTGGAAGTTTGACGACATCAGCATGGATTTTGTGGTCGGTCTCCCTCCAGCTAGAGGTGGACTGAACGCCATATGGGTTATAGTCGATAGGTTGACCAAGACAGCTAGGTTCATACCTATCAAGGACACATGGAAGGTGCCCAAACTAGCTGAGGTGTTCACCAGAGCATATCCGGTACCATGGGGTACCGAAGACGATCGTCTCTGATCGACACTCGTTTCCTCAGTCGATTTTGGCGTCAGGTGCAGGAGGCATTTGGGACTCAGCTACGACTTAGCACAGCTTTTCACCCGCAGACTGATGGGCAGACTGAGAGGACTATTCAGACATTGGAGGATATGTTGCGAGCAGTCGCTCTAGACTATCAGGGGAGTTGGGTAGAGCGTCTACACCTGGTAGAGTTCTCCTACAATAACTCTTACCATGCGTCTATCAGCATGGCGCCATTCCAGGCTCTATATGGCAGGCCGTGCCGGACTCCCTTATCATGGAGTGACCCTGCTGAGGCGGTCTTGATTGGGCCCGAGTATATTCAGACACTGCAGGATGACGTCAGGGTTATTCAGCAGCACATGAGGGCAGCGCAGTCCAGACAGAAATCTTACGGGGATCAGCGTACCAGAGAGCTCGAGTTTCAGTTGGGAGACATGGTCTTCTTACGAGTGTCTCCGATGCGAGGCATCTTCAGATTTGGGATGAGGGGGAAGCTAAGCCCTAAGTATGTCGACCCGTACAGGATTACGGAGCGAGTGGGCCCAGTTGCTTACAGACTCGAGCTACCAGTAGAGTTGGGGAAGGTACACGATGTGTTTCACGTATCTCAGTTGAAGAAGTATATGCCTGACCCTTCTTACGTACTGCAGCCAGAGAGATTGGAGATTGAGCCTACATTGAGGTATGAGGAGACTCCTATTTAGATCTTGGACACGAAGGTCCGAGAAACGAGAGGCAGATCAGTTAAACTAGTAAAGGTTCTTTGGGAACATCATGGGGTTGAGGAAGCTACTTGGGAGACTGAGGACTCCATGAGAGTAAAGTACCCACATCTGTTTACATGATACCCTGCTATCCCGATGTGATTCACGTTAGTGGCGGTACGAGGGCGTACCTTAGCTCTTTTAAGGGGGATATGCTGGCATACTCCTCCTTCGTTATCTCATCCGGATTATGCCTTGTTGCATTGCAAGTATCGTTATCTCATCCGGATTATGCCTTGTTGCATTGCAAGTAGAGGGAGAAGGGTATTAGTAGTGTGAGAGGTGTATGTATGTACGTAGTTTTACATTGTGGCACAGTAGTTTGTCACGTTTGTGTTTTGTTTCAGTTTATATTTTGATTCAGTTTGATTTGATTTCGGTACTCTTGAGTGGAATGTTGAAATGGAAATAAAGGATTGGAATGGTATGGAATTTCATTGGAATTATTATTGCCTCAGCACACCCGAAGCGGTGTGAGTGCCTATTAGTTGATCGTTATACTTCGAGGCGAAGTTTCTTTTGAGGGGGATATACTGAAATACCCCTAAATTAATTTAGGGGATTTCTTTTATTAAATATTAAATTATTATATGGAATTATGAATATTAAATTATTATATGGAATTGTGAAATTTATTTAGGGGTTTTCTCCCATTTAACCCTAATTATTATATATTATTATATAGTATTATGAATTTAATAATAAGATTTATAAGTCAATAAATCTTGGGAAATTTTCTAAACACTCCAACTATATTATAAAGATTTTAGGAAGTGTTGGAACATTGTTTTGAAACATAAAAGTCAATATAAAATTCTAGAAACCTTAAAGCTTATTAAGCCTTGCTAGGGTTGACTTTTTGAGAATGGTCAAACCAGGCCATGAAACCTATACCAATAAATAGCTTATGGAAAACCATGAAGATCGATAAAAAGAACGTCAAAAACGGATCATCCTAGCCAAAGTTATGATCAAATGAAGTTTAGAGCCAAAATTTTGATAAAGGCTGACGTGGCATGGACTGCTGACTCATCGCCGCCTCGGTAATCGCGCCCCGAAAATCAGGTTTTTCCCTATCTTGTGACCTTTATAACTTTCTCATCTTAAGGAATTTTTGAGTGCCGTTCTTTGTTGTGTCTCCTACATTCCCTCTAAACAACCATAACTCATACAAACCCTAACTCGTTCTGAATCAACCGGAAAATCGAGTCAAAGTAGCCACCCTGCAAAAACCGAAACTGCAATTCCAGTTTTCTCTTCGAATCAGGTAACTTCGATCAGCCATAACTTCTTCGTTTCTCATCCAAATTCCATGTTCTTTAGCTCGTTTTGAAGAGCTCTAATTTCTCTAAAACTTTCATGTTTATGGCCTAATCCAATTCTCAACCGATTGGAAGGAAAAGGTGTCTAAAGTCTCGGTTTCACCATCACATAAAATCACAGTTTTCTTCCCAGAAAACGCAAGGTAAACTCGCAACTTCTAGCTTCTATTTCTCTCTGTGTGTTGCGAGTTAGGATTAGTTCTTGTTATAAATACGTAGATCTAAGTTTTCTCTTTCGATTGAGCCCTTATACATAGTCTAACTCGATTTTTACTGCAAGTTATAGATCCTTAAAGTTGGCACCACGAACTGCTCGAAGTTCGAATTTTTCCAGTTTTCCCGAATTTGAATTCACACAATTCGCACAACTCCGGTAATTTTCCGATCAATTGCTCCGTTTTTGTCAAACCTTGTCGTGTTTCCGACCTAATCCATGTTCCAATTTAGTCAATTACGTGTTAGATTAGGAGAATTTGTTAGATTTGGTGTCCGAATTGCATTCTGTAACTATTAAGAACCCTAACTTCGAACTGAATTGAATTCCATCGAATACTGCTAATTGGGGAAACCGGTATCATTAGAACCGAAATTTGATTTCAAAACTATAGAAACAAGAATCACTCGATTTCGTTCTGTGGATTAGGAGAAAATCGGGATTTAGTACGCGGGTTAGGTTCTGGGTTCGCTGAAGAACTGGGAGTACAGGGGCCGTCGATCTCGTTTTAAAAGATTGGACGGCCGATATTAGATCGGGTTAATTAAGAATTGTTATAAGTTTATTAAATTTCAGAATTTGGCTCTAACTTGTTGATTTTAGTTAATGGCCTTCCCGAAGGTATTTTGACTTGAAATTTTAACCATAGATTCCTTATTTAATCTAGTTTATTTTGATGTAAATTATTATGGTTTTGGAGTTTTTAAACATAAGTATGATTTTTGCAAGTTACGGGTTTTCTAGAATTATTTGGCTAAATTAAAAAGATATTTTTATGAAATAAAATTTTATAATATGTCTAAAATGTTATAGTTACTGTATATTAAATTTGGGAATTTTTGGGCAATGGTAAAAGGTTTTAAAAATTGTGTTTTTGAGTTTTTCATAAGAACAACCTATAATATAAGGTTTTTAATGTAACCAAAAATTAAAGTATGGTTTGTTAATTAACTTTTAATCTGGGGAAAATAAGGGAAACTAAATTAACATTTTATAACAGTAAGTTTATAAATGTTTTGGTATTAGCTTTTAAGAGAAGTGAAATTATTTACATATATGTATACTTACTTAAGTAGAAACTTATATAAATTAAGGAATTTAATTATCCTACATTTTATTTATTATATTATATGGGAGTTAATATTTTTAATAAAACTAAGGAATAAATATATATATATATTTACGCGTTTATAAAAAGGGAATAAAGCAGTAACTTAGAGTAAAACAAGGAACTAATAAATTAACACTTATAATAACTAAATAATATAAGAGCTGAAATCCTAAGATATGGTAAAAGAAATACTTTATGAAATATACTTGGAATACAGTTTAAGGTTGTAGTAATAAGATAATTTAAACATAATAAGTTACATAGGGAATGTCCTAGTTAATTTCTAATACGGGTATACTTATATATATTAAATAAATAAAGGAAACACTTTATTTTATAAACCATGGGTCAGTTGTGTTAAGCCTAGAAGTTATTAAACATAAATAAATACAGTAAAATTTCCTAAAAATGTTATGGATAAATCTTAATGCATAAAAATATATATATATACATTAACATAGATGTGGGAAATAATATTCCTTGTGATAGTTATAATAAGTAGAATGTATATGTATGATAACCTTAAGTTTTGATTGGTGTGTAATTAAGTAGTCGCTATCAACTTAAGGGTTTTATTACACAACATAAACTTAACACGGTCTTGGGCTAACCTACCAAGCCCAAGTCTATGAACTCCAAAAGCCCACTTAAACAATTCAAAGAGAGTTTGGGCCACTCTCAGGAATAAATTCTACATCGTTCTGAACTAAACGAAATGGGCCTAGTAAAGGATTTAGTTGACAAGTCAAGCCCAAACCCTTGTAAGAAAATAATGGTAAACCTGGAACTACTAGTCAGTAAGGATAGAAGGTTGTTTAGTTTATAAGTCCCTTAATTAATCGACACTTGGAATACCTTAATTATAGGTTACTATTGGGGAATCACTTATTCGAGTTATTTATTGTTCTGCACATACCAGGTACGATTTCTCGTACTCCTATATTTTTGCTGTTTGACTTGTGGAATGTTTTGGAAAACACTAACTGACTTTAAGAGGAATTTCTAAAAATGAAATGGTTGTGTGACTAACTCAGCTTGTGTGACTAACTGAGCCTTGAATGTGAAACTCACTTGGGTATTGGTTCCTTCTATTTGGTTGTTCCATTAGACATTGACTGCTTAGGGTTTACGCTTCTGCACTCTGTAGGACTGAGTGTTTTGGTATTGCTCTGGGTAGTTGGTGATCTGGTGGGAATTTGGAAAAAAGGTCAACTTTGGTAAATTCTTCTTTTGACTCTGGATATCGTTTCATCCATGAGCTGGTTCTTGAGGTTTCGACGTGCGCGCGTCTTCAATGGTAACAGCAGGGGGCTGTATATCCCTCGCCCATAGGGGCATTTATATTTAACAGCAGGGGGCTGTATATCCCTCGTCCATCAGGACATTTTTAATCTGACAGCAGGGGGCTGTATATCCCTCGTCCATACGGACATTTATATCTGGCGGTGGGGGCCATCTCTCCCAGTTGAATTATTCCACTCTTGAGTTATTGAATCTTGGATCTGTCTTATTATTCCTAGTCCTTTGTGACTATCTGAGTCTTTCTACTCCTGACGGGTATTGGTCTAACTAAAGCAATGGATGTCCACTAACACATGACGTGGTTTTGTTTCACTAACTTTTCTTTTCTGTTATTAACCTTTACTCTTATCTTGCCATCTTGATTTGGTGATTTCGTGAGATGCCTTGTTCCTCTGTGTGGTTTAAGTGTTTATTTTCTTGCTATTAATTATCTAAGACTTGTATTATAAGTTTGTTTTTGGAGGATCGTACCAGTTCCATTCCAGGGAACTGACCCACCCCTCTTGGGGTGGGCTGCTTGGTTTTATCTTGCAGGTACGAGTTATTTACAGGTGGCCACGAAGAGAACGAGTGATTGGGATGGGATTAGGCTTTGAGAGTTTATGTGTTTATTTCTGTTAAGTTTTCTCGAGGTTCAGGCCGTGACAGTTGTAATCATTAAGTTGTAATTTGGTGAGGTTTGGTACCGGGTGTTTGGAACCCGATGATCTGTACGCCTTTAGTATTTTATTTCCGCTATAAATATGTTAAATAGGGGCGTTACATCTATATTTTGCACAACAAGTTTTTAGCACCGTTGTCGGGGACTTTGGTCAACTATCTTACTTATTATTAGTTTAGTTTTGGTGCATATTTTTCATTTCTTCAATTTGCTCATTTTGTGTGTAAATTTTTGTTTCTTCCATTTTTAGGTACGTATTTAAATCTAAAATGGATGGTCATTACAATCAAGCAAAGGTTGGTATGGCTACTCCTATGGTGCAAAGAACTACAATCAATGGATGGTGTGTCAAAGATGCAGAGAATACCATGAGAGCTCTCGTTGTCCACTAACAATTTTTGGGTTAAAGGCTCTCATAGAATCTCAACTGTCAAGTTAAACTCTACTAAACATGACACCAACCACCGGGATGTGTGTCATAAATGTGAAGGAGATCATGAGAATTCTCAATATCAGGTTGAAGGCTTCAAGTTAGAGGATATGATGACAGATTTTATGACAAGAAACCAACTAGATTGGAGGAGACCAACCGTATTGGGGAACTAATCTATCATGAGAATTCACAAGTCACCAACCTATGGATTGTGTGCCAAGAATGTGGAGGAGACCAAGAAAGATCTCAATGTCCGGCTACAATCTTCATATTTGAGGGTCTTATGAAAAGATGTGTCATGGTATGTAAGTCATATTATGCTAAACAAGAAACCTTCAAAGCTTAACTAGAAACCTAAAACATGAACCAACACAAAATCAATGCAAGAATTATAGATAAGCTAGAACATGTAAAACAACAACTGAATGAAGCAGTTCATGAGGCGAAACAGCCTACAGTGGGCTTGAGCTACTCTCCCTATCCTCCTTTTTTCGAGCCTGAAAGTCCACCGCCACTCTACCCCTACCAAAGTACGTTTACGAATCATCAAAGAAGGCACCACCATTGACTTCATGGAGCCCTTCCCTCCCTCTGAAGTTGATTAATACAAAGGTTGCCTCTGTGTGCTTTACCAAGACATTAAGGATGGTTACATCCTCAACTTTGAAAAGAAGGATCCATCACCTCCCTCCGAGTCATCACAGGAGAGTGTCACCATCGATCTTAAGGAGCCTTTTTTTCCACATAAGTTGATTTCCACCAAGGCTCTTCCTATGAGCCTCACCCGACAGATTAGGATGTTTATGTCCTCGAATTGAGGAGGCCGATACTTCACCCTTTGACCTTCACTTGGAGGGTCAAGGCCATCTCTATCAGTGCACAAATGATGTAAGGTGGAAGCCAAACTTTCACCTATTAAGTGTGAAGGCCAAATTCTCATTCGATTCAGGACCAGTATGAAGACTAAGCCCACCCGGAGTTCTCCCTATACCGCTCAGTGAAGATAAGGATGCCTATATCCTTAGTTGTAAAGATGAGGCTCTACCGCATTTTGATCCTCGCACCAAGGATCAGCCACCTCAACAATCCTACCTCAAGAACTTCTACATCCTAAGTGTTGAGGTAACATTCCCTTTTGATCCGGGTCTTTCCTTCAAGATAAATGATGCCCACCTAACCCAGTCGTTGAAGCTGAATCATGATTATATTCAATCCAAGATTACTTCAAGGTGATCTGGTCTAGTCGGAGACGCTAAACAAGGGCAGATTCCCTGGGAAGCAAAGCGGATGAAATCTCTTTCATTTTCTTTTCTTTTATTTTTCATTTTTTTGAGATCTCCTTGGATTTTGTTTTTGCTAATTCTTAACCCCGTTTGTAGTTGGTTGCTTCTAGTGTCTTATGTAGGTGCAATTTTATGTCTACACCACAACCAAGCTACTCTACCCTGAGGAGAAACCTCAAGTGGGGAGGGGAAAGTTATAATGCAAGCGAAAACACTATCATGGAAGTACTATTTTCTTTCATTTTGTATCCGTTACTTTTTTTTCATTTGTTTCTGTTTGAATCTGCCACTAGGGATATTGTTTGGTTGTGTTCCCTGTGTTCTTTCTTTGATTTACTTATCGAAAAGGTCTTCTAAATCCTCTCTACTTTTTCTGGTCAACAATGAGGACATTGTTCAATATAAGTGTAAAGGAGTGACCTTTTTTGTGAATATATATGTGCTAAAATGCTTAATCCTTATGCTTATCTTGTGTTTGTCCAAAAACAAAAACTTGGATCCATGTGTCGTGGTTGTTCCCATTGATAACAAATGCTGTATGAATTTTGGGATAAATGCTCAAATTTTTTCTTTTTGATTGCTTTTGAGGAGCATTTTCAATGCGGTGCGACCAAATGATCTGTAACGGTTGGATTTTTATTGCTTAGGGGTTCTTTCTGTCTTCTCTCTTAGGGATTACTAAAGGGTGCTTCTTTGTGAAAATCTTTAAGAGACTTGTGCAACACCATTGGTAACCAACATAATGAGAGTTGAGTGTTCTTCATTGCAAAGGCTAAATGCCCAAATTTCGTTTCATCATCTCTTATGCAAAAGTGAAACAAATGAGCAAATCTATTTTTCCTTTTGTTTTATCCTCAATGCCGATTCTTGAGAGTAGTTGGCCTTGGTAAAAGTTCTTTAAGTTACTTAATCTTCAAATCTTTGAATCACTTTGGATCATACCCCGAAACTCTATATTTTATTTTTTCCCTAAGCACACCCATGCCACCAGTAGATGACGGTTCATACTCCTCAAAGGTTGTAATCACCTTTTGATTCTTCTCTTATCCTGCAATTCATGCTAGTATTTGCCATCTTTGATCATTTCCTATTTTCTTAGGTTCTTGGTTTTTCTTAAAGACAAGCAAAAAGTAAAGTGTAGGGTTGTGGTGAATGTATTAATGAGCATGCTTTATTGCATATACTTTATCAACACTTATCGTGCTCATTTCTTCACTTTAGCTAGTTCCCTCTAGTTTTTTGTTTCATTGGTATTGTTATATATCTATTGCTTAAACATGAGATAAACCTAGCTATGAGAAAATTTGATGAAGATATCAACGTGTGGTCGCAAACGGCTCTCAAATCGGAGCTATAACGAAGAATCTGGGGCATGTACAAGTTGTGTCTGGACATGTGAAGAAGAAAGCTCACATCCTTGGATGCTCCCCTTGTACCTCCTATGGATATTTCTTCTCCTTTGTCTCTTTATTATGCTCTAATGAAGGAATATCCTCCGTGTACCTAGGAATGAAGATTTTGCCCCATAATCCCTAAAACTTTATTATTGAACCTTCTACTCTTTTGTAGCTCTATTTTAGTTTTTGCTTATATATTATATTTATAATGATTGTCGAGTGTTTATGGATTTTAAGCATGTCAACTTGTCATTTGGCGATTTTCTTAGTGTTTTGCTTAATGTGCTATCTTTGTGAATTTCTATGGACGGGTTTGTGGAAGTAGAAATCTAAACTGTGGGGCTGAATCAATGTACTCACATGTAAGGGTCTTGGGATGAAACTACATTGTAACTTAGGGGAACTTGTGTTTAATGTTGTCGATTTACTCTTCTGCTTAACTATCTATGAGTTCCCGACTAAGTCTATTAGGATTAGTAGACTTAGATTAGGCTACCAGTTAATTAAGTGTTCTCGTTGTAAAGTAGTGAGTTCAAGAATTGTCAATTGGTAGTAAAGGGATGAAGGGTGCAAAGATCCATCCCCGGGTATATCTATCCTAGTTAGCTAGTTTAGTTTTATCGATTTTTTTATTTTTCTGTTTATCGATCGAAACAACAAAACCCCCCAAAATATTTACTGCACTTATCTTTATGTACATATTTATGCACACTTACTAAACTTGTAAATAGTTAGATAGTTTCAAAGTCCCTATGGATACCACCTTGTTGGACTACAACGATCGGGTTCACTGCCCATTAGTTTGTAAGATATATTCAATTATATTTTGCACAACAATTCACCTTTAACTACATAAGAGACCAACTAGTTTCCTTCATGTTTTCCAGAACTGTTGGATAGAACCTTTGAGGTGGAAATTTCACTAGTACAATGCAAGAAGAGAGACGTACACATGCAAAAAAGCTCGGCAATAAAATCATTGAAACCCCATTGAACTACTTGAACAATCGAGGGCCAAAATGTTGCAAAAAGGATGGCACCAGCCAGCTAAGAAAATCTTCTAAGAAAAAATGACCATTGAGCTTTCAAATCATAGCATAACTTAATCATATGAGCATGTTCTTACTAAATGAAACTTTCATCCTTAACCATTTAACCTGAACATTGTGGGAGGATCATGCCAATAATCCAACCAACTACCATGATTCTATCACAATAGTAAAGAAACTTAACCAACATCGGGGTAAGTAGTTTAGGAAGTGTCAATATCTTTTTACTCATTTCCCATTGTTGACTCCTAGTGGCTGAAGATGCAAACAAAGAATTAAAAAGGAAATGAGATCAAACTAGATTGAGAAATATTTGTACCCAACACCATCTTCTTTTAACAGGTTAATTTTTCTCAGCTCTCAACTATCCGATGAACTTAGAATGAATATATGTGTACTTACAAGATGTTTTCTTGTTCATTGGGCATTGCATTTTAGAAAATATTTTTTTTGGGTAAATAGGATATGGATTTTTGACCTAGTACTGTATGGACTAGATGTTGGGTCTTAGTATATCTATTATAATAAGTCTTGTTGTCCAGTTGTCTCATTCTAATGTATTCCTAACACTACTATAAATAGGCATTGTACCGATCATAATATACATACTATTCAATCAATACAAATGATCGATCTTATTAGAATCTTCTCTTAATATCAAGCATGGATAGATTTCGATAAATTTAGTAAAATTTTAAAAATGTATTTAACATATGGAGTAGTGGGAGCCAATCAAATATATCAGATGTCTGTCCTTGTAGCTTATACTATCTTTATCAGTTATGGTTTATTTTCTCAAAGTTGATCTAACAATTATTATTTAAGGGTTCAAAATAGCTATACGCTATACCAAATACAATTTCACGTCATTACAAGAAAAAACATATTTAGCTACCGATGATTTGCTACCGCACTTATATTGGTAGCTATTTTCAGAAATTGCTACTGATTTTTAATGGTACTAACATAGTGGTGTCTATTTTGCTACAACAAAGACAATAGTAGCTAGATTTTTTAAACAGTAGCCAAATTACTATTGCCTGACAAGACTGCTACCATTAGTAGTAGCTATTTTTTATTTCATCTTGGTTCTTTTTGTACAAACAATTTAGCTACCAATGTTGGTAGCTAAATTACAGAATGGCTACTGCTGGATGTGGCTAATTCAATCATGGTAGCTATTGCGCTACTATTAAAGCAGCAGTAGCGAAAAAATATTATAACCAGTAGCTAAATTGCTACTAAAAGTTGCTACTACCAAATAGATAAGCTAAGTTAATGAAATTGCTACTCACACTCCTCACGGTTGCCATTTTGCTACTATTTAGGCGTCGGTAGCGAATATTTTTAGCAAGCATAAAAATTGTTACTATCTTTAATTATGAAATTGTTACCGACTAATGATGTTAATGAGATTATGGTTAATATTGTGCTACATTATAAGAAATGATAGCTAATATTTTTAAGCGATAACAAAATTATAATTCTCTTATAATTTAAATGTGTGATATATATATAATTCAAAATACACAACTATTTATAATTATGAGAAAGATATATTTTTAAGAAATTACCCCAAATTAATGTATATAAAGATAAGTAAGGAAGTATATTATCATTTTGCAAAAATCCACCATAACTTTGAAACTATGGATTGCGTAAATGGTTAACTACCCAATTAACAATTTTAATTACATCATTATTATCCCGATAATAGTTTATCATCCAGACCTAAAACCTAAACACACACATATCCCATCATGTTAAAGTGTTGTCTTAATACAAAAACAAAAACTGAATTAGAGTTGAGCAGTATGGGCAGCTAGTCAAGTACATTAATTGGGTCATTATAAAAAAAAATCTAGTACTTCCTTATAATCTAAAAAAATAATTGAATTAAAATCAGGATTTTAAATATTTTAATTTTTTCAATATAATATATGTGTTAGCTTTTAGCTATCAAAATTTTGAAAATGAACAATAAGTAAATAAAATTGCCTAATTTGTGAAAAATAATTAAACTATATACCACTACTAGAATTTATTTTATCATATAAGATATACCTAACATAATATATTTTTGATATTATAATATTTTTAAGTTCAAAGTATCACACATATTAATACATTATAAAATAGAGTAAAATTATTAATTATTTAAATTAGTACATATGTTGGTTAAAATTTACAAAATTAATATAAAATAGTAGTAATAATAATTTAAATTAGTTAAGTGTATATATATGTGTGTGTGTGTTTATATATATTAAATTTAATATAGTTTTTATTACAATATGATGCTTTTATTTACAAAAGCCATATAAACCAATAAAACATAAAAAAACTAAAACTAATAACAATTTAAATTAGTTGACGTGTACGTTAAGATTTGCAAAGTAAGTAGAATATATATATATTATATATATTTTGATATAGATATATATATGTGTGTGTATAAATTTATAAAATGTTAAAAGTATACAAAATTATTATAAAACGTACATAAATACTATATATTAATGTTTTTAATATACAAAACAACACACAAATTAATAGGATTTTGAAAAATAGTAAAGTTATAACAATTTAAATTAGTCAAGATTATACAATATTATACATCTATTAAAATTTATAAAAATTATATTATAAAAATTTACAAAAAATATATTATTTAGAAGTTTTAATTTTCATATAATGATGTTTATTATATTAGTGTTTGTAACACTATATAATAAGACTTAATTAAATAAGTAATTTTACATAATATATTATCTTTTTGTATAATTTTTGACATTTCAAAAAATTTTAAAAGATATATATGTATATTTTTTAATTTTTTATAATTTTAAGCCAACAATATACTTAAAGTTTTATTAGCTTTACTATTTTGGTCGCATTAAATTAATTTGTTATATTATATAAATTAAAATATCATGTAGCATAATCGACCGTATATCTATTTTATTAATTTTAATATATCCCTGGTTTGATCATGTCTCGGCAGAAACTTCCATTTATATTTACAGTATCAAACATTCAATATATACACGTAGTTTCTATATATGATGTGAATAACTATCATGGCACAATGGTTAAGACATTCTATATTCATTCCAAACTTCAGGGGATCGATTCCTGCTCTATGCACATTTTAACGCACTAGTTTCAATTAAATATGTCATTGGTATGGAGGTCTATTTATACTCATACGTTGTAATGTTCGATCCTAGATGTGTACACATAACATAGTCTTCGATTTAAAGAATAGTCAAGTTACTCGGGCATATGGCTCCCACTTCTTGTGGGATTTGAATGGTGGTGGTGCCCATTGTTCAGTAGTAGTAGTAGGAGGCTATACCACTATTCTAGTATCGATTTTGTTATTGATATACTAGTAGCAACTTTGACACTACCTTGATAGTAGCCATTTTGCTACCAATATTTTAGTAACGATTTTGTTATTGCTATACTAGTAGCTTTTTTGCTACTGCTATAATAGTGTCGATTTCGCTACTATTGAAGTAGTAGCGATTTTGTTACTGCTACACTAGTATCAATTTTGTTACTGATGTACTAGTAACGATTTCGCAACTGTTATACTCGAAGCCATTTTGCTACTGTTACACTAGTAGCCATTTGGCTACTACATTCTAAAACGGTAGCAATATCTAGCTATCGGAAAAGTAGTAGCGAGGCCAAAGCGAAATAGCTACCACATTCTAAAACGGTAGCTATTTTTAATTTAGCCACTAGGACCTTTGCTACACTAGTATCAATTTTGTTACTGCTACACTAGTATCAATTTTGTTACTGATGTACTAGTAACGATTTCGCAACTGTTATACTCGAAGCCATTTTGCTACTGTTACACTAGTAGCTATTTGGCTACTACATTCTAAAACGGTAGCAATATCTAGCTATCGGAAAAGTAGTAGCGAGGCCAAAGCGAAATAGCTACCGCATTCTAAAACGGTAGCTATTTTTAATTTAGCCACTAGGACCTTTGATACCACTGTATATCAGTAGCTAAATCATAAAATGTGGTAGCCCGTTGTGTTTAGCTACCAAAACTGATGATTTAGCTACTAATATACAGTGGTAGCTAAATCTGATTTTTCTTGTAGTGCGTGAGGCTTCTTAAGCAACCATCATTTTCTCTTGCAAGTCTTCCTTAGTCAATAATCATTAATCCCGGCGGATCCAGAGGTTGAAAATTATGGGGTCACTGACAAATAGAAATTTCTATAGTTAAATTTTTATGACATTTATGGGGTCACTAAGACATAAAATATCTACTATTTTATAAAAAAACTACATTAAAACTTACCATAATTAATTTTTTTTACAAAAGTCATGGGGTCACGTGACCCCACCTAGGTCCGCCCCTGATTAATCCCCATCATTCACTTCACCTAATGATCATTAAACATCCCCTTCATCACATGCAAGTGATCTATTTATTTTTGAGCAACCACCATTATCCACCAACCACTCACCATTGCCCAATTAGAGGGCAACTCCCGGATGGCTCATAGCAGGACTTAATCATTGTCATTAGTCTATATATAAGACCACCAAACCCAAAGAAAGGAGGGAGCTTTGCGTACATGGGTTAGATCTTCTCCATGATTCTACTTTTCTTAGTTCTAGCCATTATAAGCCTTGCGATAGTGATAGAGGGAGTAACTAAGTGCTTCTTTAGGTGAGTGTATGTGCCGTTGACCAAAGAGGTATAACTCGTAGAGATAATATAATAGAGGAGTCTGTCTTAGCTACACCTCCCTGTAGCCAAATCGGCTACATCCATCCGCGTGCAAGTTTTTTCTTTTTTTTTATTTCGCGCGTCCCCGACGCTTGTTTTTGGTTTCCTTTTTTTTTTGTTTTACTTTTTTTAAAGATTTTTTTTCTCTTTTTCTTTTCTTTATCATAAAAATTTTAAATTGTTGTAACTTTTAACATATAAGTCCAAAATGAAAAAAAATTATATCATTATTCATCTAAATTCAAGCTCTTCAAAACAAGACCATTCATGGATATATTTTGACAACTTTAAAAAATTGTTTTTACATGTATGGAGCATAGAACCTAAAAGAAAACTTGTACAGATGGTCATACAAACATGTACAAATGTTCACTACAACATGTACATCCTCACGTAAAAATATGTACATTCTCGCATTAAAAACATATAGATACTCATATAAACCTGTATGAATCATTAAATATGTACATCCTTAGATTCAAACATGTACATATAAGGAAGAACACTTGTACAGACGGTCATACAAACATGTACATATGGCCATACAAACATGTACAAATGTTCTTTAAAGAACATGTACATTCTCACATTAGAACATGTACATCGTCACATTAAAACATGTACATTCTCACATTAAAATATGTACATTATCACATTAGAGTATAGAACGGTTTCCAAATAGATTACCCTACCCCCCAAAACACCCCAAAACCCACCATAAGATAGCTAAAAATGTCGAAGACAATTTTAGGGTTTGTAGTGGCGGGTTTAGGGTCTACACAAACCCTAAAAATCTGTCGAGTTAGTTGCTACAATATAAAGTACAAAACAAATTCCAAATAGATTACCCTACCCCCCAAAACACCCCAAAACCCACCCTAGGATAGCTAAAAAACGTCGAAGACATTATTAGGGTTTGTAGTGGCGGGTTTAGGGTCTAACGACCCTAAGCCCGCTACCACAAACCCTAAAAACCTGTCGTTAGTTGCTACAATATAAAGTACGAAACAAATTCAAATAGATTACCCTACCCCCAAAACACCCCAAAACCCACCCTAGGATAGCTAAAAAACGTCGAAGGCATTTTTAGGGTTTGCAGTGGCGGGTTTAGGGTCTAACGACCCTAAACCCGCTACCACAAACCCTAAAAACCTGTCGAGTTATTGCGATGAAGTACAAGTTTTTACGTGTGGATGTACATATTTTAAAGAACATTTGTACAGGTTTGTATGACCATCTGTACAAGTTTTTTTACGTTTTGTGCACTATACATGTAAAAATATTTTTTTTAAAGTTGTCAAAACATATCCATGACTGGTCTTGTTTTGAAGAGCATGAATTTAGATGAACAATGATATAATTTTTTTTCATTTTGGACTTATATATTAAAAGTTACAATAAGTTAAAGTTTTTATAATAAAAAAACAAAAATAATAAAAATCTGTTTCTTTTAAAAATGAAAAATACAAAAAAAAAAACAAAACAAGACTTACCTCGCGTGCGCGCTCTC
The DNA here is from genome assembly GCA_023374045.1 of Limonium bicolor. Taxonomy (NCBI): domain Eukaryota; kingdom Viridiplantae; phylum Streptophyta; class Magnoliopsida; order Caryophyllales; family Plumbaginaceae; genus Limonium; species Limonium bicolor. The sequence goes on along the minus strand of CM041779.1, from coordinate 25,232,893 downwards.
CCTCCCCCCTAGCCATCCTAGATACATCTACCTGTAGGCAAGAATTTGCCATAATAGAGAGAATACTGAATGATTGTACTTTATGCAATACTAGCAATTTTAAGCACATCTTGTTATGACAATTATTACATCAAATGTGTCAGTTTAACGAAGGGTAAATGTCTGTATGATATGATTAAGTTTCTAGATTCTTTGTGTCAAAAAGTTGAAACAACACTTAATTTACTAAAAGGATGTTTTTGGAACAACTACAACAATAACATGCAGAAATACAATACAACCCCAAAATTCTGTCACGAGTTACACGCTGATTAATAATAACATATATACCACAAGAAGCTCTTACAAAACTAGCTATATGAGGGAAGCTCATTGATCAGATATCCTGGTAACACCAGAGTTTTATAAATCGAGAACCCTGGTCCATACTTTTATACAAGATTCTATACCAGGAAATTACATACGCACATATACATATATCTCTCTGATGACAGCAAACCTATGTATTACAATTGCATATCAACTCTCGACACTTTTTGCCCTGAAACTTAATATAAAAAGGGTTAAGAAGCCCGACAATTAGTAGAATCAGGATCCTTCATAATGTTATAGTACAAAGTCGATGATCGATGCCCATCGAATTTTGATGGCAGTTGATGCGCAAACAACCCACAATACTTGTGTCCCAGTCTGGCCATGAAGATGTCAACCACTTTCTTGAACATGTGGTCTTCCTGAACAGGTGACTGCTTTACAAACTCACCCAACGGCATCCACTGCAGGAACGATTACAAAGAATGAGTTCAAGTAGTTGTATTAGATAGACAACTGTACGTACACCAGAAAAATAAGTATATTTGTAAATGAGGTAGTCATAATAGATACATACCTTGGCCGCTTGAATTTCATGATCATCGACCTTGATATCAGTTGAGAGTGGTTTTAACATACAGACGAAGAACAGATCTGATTTGTGAAATGCCATGTTTTGGGCGTGCCTGAAAGCTATAACTTCAAGGAATTCAGTTTCAACCTGCACATGACATAAACAAGGGATATTGGATTATATCAACATAGCAGTCTTATTTATACCATACCCCTGTTTCTTCAGTTTTTGATAGTTACGGTAGTGGGTAGGTTTCGAACCTAGTATCTTTGATTTCAAGTGATGCCATGTAACTGGAACATAAATATAATCATCATTCAAATTAATATTCTGTCCTTACCCCTGTTTCTTCCTTGACTTCTCTGACAGCTCCAGAGTATATCTCCTCAGACTATATACATCAATTCAAACCCAATTAAGTCAGATATTACTATTCTAAGCCCAAATGAATGCACATTGAGGCTAGGAACAAAACCATAGATCGATCGAGATACCTCGAGAATAAACCCGGTTGGGATCTTCCAATACCCATCAACAGCTGGAGTGCAATACTTCTCTTGAACCACTAGCACCTGATAATCACAACATCAAATTCATCAATCCATCTTCACATCATGTTTTTTGAGCAGTAACAGTTGATTGATCCTTAGACACACCCTTAATTTAATTAGTTACCTCGTTGTTGTCATTAATGACAAACCCACCAACACCGACTTGGTGAGAAGCATTAGCCGGTAGCAAACAAGGGCCTTCAGGTATCCAATATGTTAACATCACATATCCCCTTTCGGCATGATGATACTCAAACCCTTCCTGTGGAATAAACATATTAACCGATTATGTGACTGTCCCAATTTCAGTGTTTTGCCATATAGTATCTGGTTTTGGTTTACTGAAAAGGATCGAGATATCTTACTTTTATTGCTACAGGAACAAGCTGTGAGTACTCCACTGGCAACTTTAGCCAAACTCCTTTCTTTCCCTGCAGCATTGACATAAACTTTCATAGTACCCATATCATTCTGAACTTCATAAGTCTCGGATATATAATAAGTAGATCCTAAAATTGATATGTCTTATACGGCTATGATCAATTTCCAAGGATATTTAACTGATGTGTACAGAAGTATTATATCAACCTTGTTCTTCCAATGAGAAAGTGAAGTAAGTAGCATGGAAGCAAAAGTTTCTGGATCAGATGGCAGTCTATCTGGATTAACCAAAACCCCATCATACTCATCGTCTGACGAGTCAAGAACTCTTGATCCCCAGGAAAACAACCCCAGTGAAGTGCTATTTGTCGTCCCATTAATCCAATTCAAGTAACCCTGGAAAGCTCCACCTCCAATCGAAGTAGTTGATTTTTCAGCGATAGATGATGACTCTGTTGCTGGAGGTAGTAAGCGCCTTGAACAAAGCACTACAGCATCGGAACTTACTATTGTTAAGAAATGAAATCACGTGACTGAAATGTGTGATCATTTGCATCACCAATTAATTAAGCTGATTGTAAGGGAAAGGGGAAGAATCAGATAGTGTTATATTACCTCTACATGAACTGATTCGGGAAGAGTAGTTTTGTCTTTCGATGATGGGTAAGCTGCTAGTAGTACTACCAGAGAGTAATCCAGGTGAATTTGAGGTTTGAAGAACCGATTGGGATCCGGAAAAGGGTTTTGGATTAACCAGTTTCACCTCCATTGATCAAATTACGAGTACTACTTAGTACTATAGTAGAGAGAGAGAGAGGGAAACAAAGGTGCGCGGAGGACAAGAAACCCTGTAGGGAGATGAATCGAGTTAAGTTGGAAAGGAAGCTTGTATTTGGGTTTCGTGTTCGTACACAAGTGATCAGCACTGAATGATTTGAAATTTCTTTTGTAGAAAAATTATGCGATTAATTGAAGAGGTCGAGATAAGTTGTAATATTAATGGTGTGTTTGTAAGCAAGTGAAGTGATGGGTGGAAAGTAAGTAGGTATGCGTGCCTGCGTGCGTGAGGTGAGATTGTTGGCTCTTATACTGGAGGATGGAGTATGTGGTGTGAAATGGACGCCATGTGAGCTGGATTGTATTTAAATCAAAAAGATGAAAGGTAAGGTAGGGTTTGTGTTGTGTGCGTTTTGGTTTAGAAAATGTGGAAACCGTACGTACACATAAATATCTAGCATCAGCATGGAACACGCACAGAAGAAGAAGAGGACGAAGAACTTCTTTGTTTTCCTGTAAAACAAACAAACAAACAAGGAAACCGAGGCAAGCTAACTCACAGAAAATTATGATGATGTTGATGAAGAGTGTGGGAAAAGTTCAGCTTAGAAAGAAATGTCATTACCATTTTTCTAAAAACATGAATGGAATAGAAAGAATCAAATGGGAATATATATTTTTGGTTTGAATTGAAGGAATAAAATGTGGAATATTGCAGGGGATCACAAATTTGATTCTTAGGTAGGCTGAGTCATGACTCACTCACTCAGCTGCGCGCTTAGTGTCATCATGGCAGGCAGGCAGATTTAGTTGATTATCTGCCATCTGCACTGCACACCTCAAAGCTTATAGTAACAGTATGAACTAAATATTGTTTCATTAGAATATTGGAGATTATTGATGAAGTGGGAGCAGTGCTGACACATAGACAGACAGACACCGAATTCGGCAGGAAGGAAGTGGGAAATACAGTGGATAAGCCCGTCGTAGCACAATCATATGACGTGTCACCCTTTTTAGTTGGTACTCTACCGGAATTAGGTCGGTGGTACGGAATCAAATTTCGTATTCTTTATATAACTGCTTAAAAAAAGAAAGATATTCTTCAGGTAAAAAATTGTTACATCATTATTAACTTGTGAAATACTTCAAATGTTATACACTTTCACTCCATAAATTATATCGTCTATATTATATCCTCAACAAAAAAAGTTGTCCATATTATGATGTAATAGGTAGTTTAAGTTTTTCTATAATTAGTTAAATATAACTAATTCTCCATGAAATTATTTAATAACTAGAAAATTCATTTATTATATTATCTTTTCATGAGTATACATAGAAACGGCCGGGCAAATCGTAATTGAGCAAATTAAGCTAACTTAATAAAAAAAATACTACTATCTCCTGTTTTAAATATAAGTCGTTTTAGAGATGAATTTAGATTGAAAACAGTCCAGGTTCAACTCTAAACGACTTAGGCTCCGTTCGCTTGTTGTGATGCCCTAATTAATCTCCATTTCAGAAAAGATAGGAAATACGTGTCAAGTTTCTACTGGGTTTAACACTGACCATAGCTCATTTGGCAAAGTTACATTGGTTGGCGGACCCAGAATTTTAAATTAGGTGTGTCAAACTTATAAATTCAGATTTTTAAATTTAATAATATACTTTTATATAATATTATATTAAATTTGTGATCATATTAACAATAGATACTAGTAGTATAATGTCTACAGTAAAATAAAATTTAATTATATTATTAAAAACAGTAAACAAACATATTATTCTTAATCAAAGTTAGTTAAACTTCAATCACATTACTGAACAAACTAGAAGAATATATTTAAATTGACAAGTACCAAATGTTAATCAACAAATTAAGTAATTAACTTTAAGGTATTTTTTGTTCTCCGAGGTAAAAAGGGTGGAAAAGTGGGGTGCATAATAAATCAAGATTAGAGAAAATAAACAATATTATGTGAGAAAATAAAGAAATAATTAAAATATATAAGGACTAAAATAAAACTAAAAAAATTAACGTAATCACAAAGTGAAATATAACTATTATTAAGGTGATTCTTTAGCCTTGAACTCAATTTATTTTACATATATTAGATGATAGTTTGTAACAAAATAAACAAATTACATTAACCATATTTAAACTCAACACATATTTATCAACACAAGAGTGTCAAACCACCTAACTAAACATGATTAGTTATAGCATATAAATAAGATTAAACTTTATTATGAATTACATGTGTGTCAGTTGACACACTACGCTCTACATTGGGTCCATCCCTGTTAACCACATGAATCATTATGGAAATGCAGCATTTTTTGCTTTTGTATGTGAACAACGAACGGGCTCTTATATTTAAAATAGGAGAGAGTAATAAATAAAGATAGTATTTTAGATTAAATTAGTTTTAAAATTTTACTCGTGGGTTACAGAAAAGTACAAATTATGTATGAATGTTAGTAAATATTTCGATGAATCTGTATGAAAAGAAAACATTAGTAAATTTTGAGCAACCAATTGTTAATTAGAGAGTTTTACTATCTAAGTCCTATTTTTTTCATCTAGTTGACAGTTTATACTAGCTGATATTGACTGATGGCTGATTGTTAAAGAATGTGCTGAACTGGTCAACCCAGTCAAACATATTAAACCAGTTGAACATGAGATACAATTTGAGTTTAAATAGCTACTAGCTGATATTAGCTGATATTGACTGATAGTTGATTGTAAAAGAATGAACTGAGGTAGCGTCTGGCATGCTCTTTTTGAGCATAAATGTACTATCATATGTTATTTGGATTTCTTTATTTATTTTTATTGTTCGGCTAAAAGAGCATAAATGTCAGTATAAATGACAGCATAAATGCCCGCAGCAAATATTACTTTTTCATTTCGGTGCTTTCACTTTCACTTCTTTACTCATTTCATAATGCAATAAATGTGACTATTGATTTTAAAAAATATATATTTTTTACAAGTTACTTTATTTGTTACAAATTACATAATGCTTCAAATAATTTATAAAAAATAGTACCACTTCTTTAGCCAAATTAAAAAAAAACATGCATCAATAATACAAATCTACAATATATTATTTGTAATACAACATAGATTAATAAAATAAAAAACCAATAAATATACACACTTGTAGATATATAAATTAAAATATTAAAAAAGTATATAGAAATATGAATGTATATAAATTGATTAACATACAAAGTTACAAAAATATTATATATTATTAAAAGTTACAATTAAACTAAATAAATTCACATAACATTATCAGAAAATTTGAAACGCTTGTACTCTTTTTTTACGCTTTTATATTTGTAAGAATTATAAAATTTAGATAATAACAATATAATGTTTATAAGTTACAAGTTTTGCTTAAATAATAAAAATTAAAATTTTATTGGTTATATAAATATTTTTATTTTCTTTGGTTTCTTAAGTTTTTTATTGTAAATTAAATACTTATAGTAATATATTGTTTGTGAATTTTTCTATTTATTTTTACTAACAAAATAAAGTTACTTAGTGTAATATAATAAATTTTAATTGTAATACGAAAATGGTAAACGCACCACATATAACTAACTTAACCAAACATGCTGCATATATGCCGCACTGCCAAATAGTAGTTTTCAAAACAACTACATTTATGCGAGCGCAAACCTACCAGCAAATATACTACATTTATGTCAGTGTAAACCTGCTGCCAAATATGCTACAAATATACTGCCAAAATAGCCATGTCGAACAGAGCCTAACACTTATACAAAATTGGTCTATTTTGACTAGCCCTGGCAATTTTAACCAAACCCGAAACCCAACCCGAACCCAACGCATACTTTTGTGAGTTGGTCTTGATTATTGACCCATTTAATTTTTGGGTTGGGTTAGGGTAATAAGCTAATTTTGTGGGTTGGGTTAGGGTAGAGATCTTAACCTATGACCCAACCCGAAACCATTCAATATATTTGTAATGAAAAATAAAAATATTAATTCACATGTATATAATATTATTTTCATATCAAATTATACCTTAGCCAAGTCCAAGTGTAGTTGGACTATCAGACCTTTAATGATATCACATAATCTTAACTAAACAAACAGCCCAACCAGCTGCATATCAAACATAGGGCCCAACTAAACCTTAACATAATGTTGAAAATTCAAATGCTCTCGTCTTGCAGACTCACATCCATTTTTCTTCTCTACGTTATTGTTCATGTCTATGTCACTCTTCATCACTGTCCAAGGTTTGTTTTTCTTATTCTCACTGCCATTACGTTCTTGAGAACACATGTATGTTTATATTATCCAGAAGGGCGAACAAAAGTAGGTAATATATATTTTTTGTAAGTATGATCTTCATTATAGACCTCTTAGTGAATTCTGAAGCCTGCAATACGGATAGCATGCTGCATAAAAGTTTCTCAAATATTGGTAACGATTAAGTGATTGTCATTGTACTTTTCTCAAGCATGAGCCCTCAGTTTAAACAAGTGTAATTATTTTAAAACTATTTGTCATAGTATGAGGCTTTAAGCTCTCAATTTATTAATTATTTCTAACTTTAAAAGATTTGTCTTTAGTATATTTCTCTAATGCATAATGAAGGTTTTTTCATTTTCGTTCCCCTTTTTATTAAGTGCACTAGGATCATGTGCATACCTAGATCGGATTCCTCCACAACACTGGTAGAGCTTTAGGCTCAGATTGATAAATATAAACTTATGAAAAAAGTACGTGTTATTCTGTTCATGGGAAATTGGTACAATACTTTTACATTCCTCATATGACATGGGATTCGTTTAAAGTTGGGTCGATCAAGCAAGATTACTTCTCTTCCTTTTGTTTCATCTTAATTAGTGTGTCAGGTAGCACTGGATGTTTTTGGATTTTTTTATAATTTTCTAAATTCATTTAAATTATTGTATGCTTAAAAAATGGGTTGGGTGGGTTGGGTTAGGGTTGAAGGATTTTAAACGGGTTGGGTAAGGGTCATGATTTTCTGACCCATCCATTTTTGGGTTGGGTTGGATTGATATCAACCCAACCCATCGACCTAAATTGCCAGGTCTAATTTTGACACCCTTATTTTGATTGTTGTTACACAATCATTGTAATAGACCGTTTTTCAAAATTCTTGGAGATCTGTTTCTACGGTTCTTAGCTAAAAACCGTCAAAATAGGTCTTCAAAAATTATTTAAAAAAATAGAAAAGATCTATTTCGGCAGTTCCTAGCTAAAGAACCATCAAAATAGGTGGTTAATATGTTTTTCCTTTTTTTTATTCAAGTACCTATTTTAGCGGTTGATAGCTGATAACTGTCGTAATAGGTCATTTCTATTTTTAATAATTTTCGAGGACCTATTTCAGTGGTTATTAGTTAGGATCCGCCGAAATAGGTACTCATTTAAACTTCCCCCGTCCCGAGCACATACATAACACGTTTGTACACTTACAAAATAAACCCTCCACCAAAGCACTACGACTGCGTACACCCTCAGCTGCTCCACCTCCGTCACCGCCGTCCTCCATCGCCGCTTCCTCCGGTGCCGCCGCCGCTCCTTCGGGAGTCCGAGTTGCCGTTCGCAAGCTCCACCAACAAAAACAAAGTGCTGCAAAACTTGAAAACAAGTAAGTTATCCTAATTTTGATTTAGCTCGAAAATTCTGGAAATTGGTTGTTATAATGTTGGAACTATTGTTGTATTAATATGTTTGATTGCTGAATTGAGATAAGGGTGCAAACTTTCAGTATAATATTGTTACTCCCTCTGTTAATTAATATCTATCATTTTAGGAAGTGATTCTTGTTCAAAAATATGTGTCATTCTAGCTATTTGATACACATTTTTTCACTTTTAACCCTACTATTCAACACAAAAATAATTATTATCTAGATGGAAAAGTAAAAAGTAGCGGTACATACGTCATTTTCCTGCTTTCCTTAATAAGTGTGCAAGTTTCTAAAACGATAGATATTATTGAACAGAGAGAGAGTATTATGTTAGTGGAATTGTTGATTCATGCAATGTGTTCGATAAAATGTCTGGCAAGAAAAAATGTGTTGCTTTCGCTAATTTCATTGTTTTTATGTTCTTGTGCCGCTGCAATGATAAGGAACTGCTGTATTTTTTCACTCACCAGATTGACGACAGGGTTGAAACAATTCATTTAGAACCGGTAATATACTCTTAATCTCTTCTACAATTTCGGGTTGATTTAAATTGATTGTTGTCAATGATTGGAAATTTTGATTGAATTTGTATCAAGTATGATTGCTGCCAATTGTTGAAATTTTTGGTGTCATATGACTTTGGTGAATGCTTAACAATTATTAAGCATGGGATGATAAAATTATGCAATTATCATGCCGACTTTGTTCTAAAAATGACTTAATAATATTGTTTGTAGATTGAGTATAACAATTTTTTATCAGGTCTCGCTACCTATTAGTCTCCAAATTTCCGCAAACCACGACTGTCGATCTCTGCCTTCGACCCTCACTAGTAAGTACTCTAACTTCGATTTTTGTTTTAAAAATGCAAAAATTGTTTGACTTTAAATAAATAGTTTATTTTGGTTAGAGCCTTAGAGTTTGGCTAGTTTGTTTAGGATAGAACATTAGAATTTTTGCTAGTTTATTTGGGTTGGAACCTTATAGTTAGCCTAGCTTATTTGATACGCATCCGGTCACGCTTCATAAGGTGAAAACACGTAGAAGCAAATGCAATCCATAGTACAATAATGTTTTTGTTTTAGGTACAGTAATAATCATACCCGTTTTGTGTTTCACATATAGTATGGAGCGTGATTGGATGTATGGTGATCATGGGGATCACTCTGACAAGATGCTGAAAGAGTTTTGCAAAGCGGAAGTGCAGCACAAGGATAGGACAAAGGTGGTGAAAATTTCATGTCCTTGTGTTAACTGCGGTGTCATAAGAAAATTTTCATGCTGCGAAAACATAGTATCAATGAAGGATTTGAAACTGTTAGGCATGAAATCTCCCGATTATCATGTATTAATATTACTTCTTCTTCTAGTAGCAATCCGAGGGATATTGCCAAATGATGTCAGAAATGTGTAAACCCGATTATGTTTCTTCTTGAACGTCGTCTGCTGCAAGGTGATTAATGTAATCTCTCTCAATGATCTATAACATGAAATTGTGGTCATATTATGTCAACTGGAGATGTATTTGCCACCATATACCTTGGACATAATGGTTCATTTGATAGTACACATTGTTTGAGAGATGCAATATTGTGATCCGTTCTACTTATGTTACATGTACCCTTTTGAACGATACATGGGCATTCTAAAGGGTAGAATGAAGAATAGATATTGACCAGAAGGGAGCAAAATTGAAGCAGCGGTGACTGAGGAAGTCACAAAATTTGTGACAAATTATTTGATTGAAACAGAATCAATTGGTATCCCCAAACCATGACACTACGATAGATTTAAGGGCAAAGGTGTCATTGGGAGAAAGATTGTACAAGTTCCATGTCATCTTATTCATCAAGAACATTTGTTTGTATTACAACACCTTGAGGTTGTTGAACCTTTCTTTGATACACATATGACTGAGATAAGACAACAAAATCCTACCAAAGACTACATTTGGCTGCAAAAAGAACAAAACCAAGTGTTTGTCCAATGGTTCAAAGATCATGTGTTTGAAAAAACATCATCAAATCCATAAGTTGTTAGTGAAGAGATAAGATGTTTAGCACTAGGACCTAAACCTAATATTACATCATTTCAAGGGTAAAAAATTAGCGGGTATACATACTACACTACACGCCAAGATACTAAATCAATAAACCAGAACAGTGAAGTGAAATAGAAGCAACATTCATTGAGTACCAAATCGGTAACCGATCTCAACCAGTGAGGAGCTCTAGTTGGTATTATGGTGTTATCGAGGACATTTGGGAAATAGACTACCACATTGATTCTTTTCTAGTGTTCCACTACAAATGGTTGGACAATCGACGTGGAATCCAAAACGATGGAGGAATTACCTTGGTTGAACTTACATGTACCGGTTTTAAGGATGATCAATTTGTTATGGGTAAAGATTGCGACCAAGTGTGGTATGTTCAGGATCCGGAAAATTGTAGATGGTCTGTTGTTCTTCCTGGGAGAAAACCAGTTCTGATTGAAAATGATGATGATGATGACAATGAGGCGGTAGAGGAAACAACATTGTTTTCTACGGGATTGCGGGATATGAATGATGATACCCAAAGCGACTTGATTTACGCACGGTCAGACCATGATAAGGGTGTTTGGGTTGAAAACACAAAATGATCTAAGTTTTCATGTCAGGTAGCTAATGTTAGTAGTTGTACATTTATTTAAGTTCAATTTTTCATTGGTTTATGGTAATGTTATGTTAAGTATTTTTATTGACTTGTTTAACACTTATCTTTATATTATAACCTCATCTAATTAATTTGAGTGACTTATCTTTTCTGCAGTGGATGATCACCCTATGAACGATCCCGTCGGAGAAGATGAGCCTCATCGGACGAGACCAGCTAAACGGGTCACACGAGGAGGAAAGAAGTGGAAGATAGTTCAGCCATGAGAGGATGAGGCTTGACCTTCACAGCTAACAACAGAGACAACAACTGCCTCCTCCTCTGAATAGAAGGTGAAGAAGATAGACCCCACATAGGCACTAAAAGCTAATAGTGGTCCCCCCCCCCCCAAAAAAAAAAAAAATTGGTGCAGTTCAACGAGTACTAGCACTCATACGCTAGTAGGAAGAAGGATTATGTTGCTTATTCTGGCCACCTGGTGAAGACTTACTGCAATATAAACCACATATGAAAGCAATTGCCATAATCATTGAAGGACACTATGTTAGAGCGTCTTCAGGTATGTTTATTTTTTTATAGTATGTTGTTCTAGAATTTTAGAGTTTGTCGTTATGTGTTACTAACTAACTAAGTAACTAATCGTTTATGTAGGCTCGAATTGTGTAGATTTTTCTCTCAAGAAAGATGTGCTAAAAGGCAATGGCGCAGCAATCCTGGGACGACATAAACAAGCTCGCCGACAAGCAGAGGCGGAGCTACATGTAAGGTTAGAGAGGCTTGGCCCCTCCAACCTTTTGACAAACAAATTATATATAATTGAATATAGTACTCCAATCACAATAAATAGTGACACTTAGAAATAAAAAGACAATTTTCTTGCAAAGTGAATATGTTAGACGTCAATTGTTTTGTCATTGGCATGATTGTTCTATCATATTTATGTTGTTTGTAATCTGATCACTTCCATCCAAATGCCATCTTATAGAATGCATATCCTTAATTTTTGGTTTTTTCTAATTATCTTACCCAGTAGATTGTTTGGTGAGCACATTTTATCATTTAAAAAATAATACAAAGAGGACTTTCCATATCAATGGTTGATTTCATTTATCATTTTTTTGGGCTATCCATATATAGTACTAGGTGGAGTTAATTGTCATTTGTCTAGTTATCTTGTTTGTATTTTAGTTGCATTTTACATAGCATATACGTATTTGTAGGCTTTTCATGCGAAACAACAAGAAAACGTGAAGAAAAATCTATACCCACATCACTACGGCGGTAGAGGTATTACCGAGCTCATACTAGAGTGGGAACAATAAGGCTTGCTACCATCAGACGAGTCACTAGATCCTAGCGGTAAAAGGATGACAGTTTGGAAGTTGAGTCGAGTGTCAAAACAATCGATGCTGGAAAATCCTTAGTACGACGATGCCACGAGATCCATTATTAATTAAATGGTGAGTATCTAATTTCAATACAAGAGTTTAATTTTGGTTTGTGTAACTGTCAACTAATTAATTATGTTATTTATATGTTTTTATAGGAGGAGTTAAGCTCTCAAGTTACTGAGGATTCTTGGACTCCAAGTAGACAGTATGATCCTCCTTCTCGCGCTCTTGGAAAGACAGATCATCTTGGTCGTGTTGTTGGTTTTGATGGACAAGTTGGTATCCACCAAGCTTTTGGCAATCCTGGGTCTAGGAAAGGCTCGCAAGGAAGAATGATCAACTACAAGAAGCATATAAAGATAAATAATAAGCTAGAACGTAATATTGAGCAGAGGATTGGGCAAAGGGTTAAGCAGGATCTTCAACAGATGGTCGTTGTAGAGATGTTCAAAATGCACTCACATATGTTCAGCAGTCAAGAGGTGACTAGACCACCACTTGGAGCATCAGCTAATCGGGATGAGAACACACCAATATAGTAGAGTAGTGTGCACTCGGCTGAGCCGTATCCATATGCATCTCTTCAGGTTAGACACATTAACTAAAAAAATTATATTTGTTATTATCATAAACCTAGGATTTGACTATTTTCGTATAACCCTTTTCTACTTAACATTCAGGAATCCCTTGAGTGCACATTATTCTAACCGATGGAAGGCGAGGATGTTATGGTGGCATGGGATAAATTGTTCCCCTCGTCTTCTGAAGACATTATGCATGGTGAACCACTTCGATGGTACCATGTCCGGGTGCTTGGGCATGATTATGTGACAGAACATGCTAGTGTTACTATGTTGGTACCTCTGTCACAAAAGAAAACACTACGGTCTACACAAACTACTACAATCTAGTGGCCGATTAGATTGGTCAATCTCCCGAGCTAGGTAAACGCAATGAACACTTACACTAAAATTATAATTATGCAACATTTCAATTAGTCTATGGTTTAGGGTCGCTTAAACCTAATTAGACAATAACTTAGGAAAAAGTTCAAGAAAAAAACTACTAGAGGGAAAGGAAAAAGCATTATCACACCAGCTCCTTTGAAGACGTCCACCAATTTCATGGTTATACCTGATTTAGTAGAGTGAAGGATATTGGATGGGTTATCACAGAATATGAGACTTATGCACTTGGCACTGTTGTTGACGTCACCCCATAGTGATTCGATCACTATGGAGAATTCACTATCAAGCAGCAAGACAAACTCATCACTTCGATATATATGTCTGAATTTGTGAGGTATTCAAGAGGGACTGGCTAAATGTATCGATCCTCAAGTCATCCGTCATGTGAGCGACTCATACCTTTTTCTATCTGAATGCAAGACTTGAAATAGTTTTTGTTTTAAAACTACATCACTGATGCTATTGTTTTTATGGTGCAAGCATGTGCAATACAAGGCACTTGACGGTCATCATAATGACAACTTTGGATTCCTATGCCTTACTATGTGCTCCGAAGTAACTATGTCAAGTGATGTCCAACGCCTTATGCAGTACTCGACGAATGCAATATTTGAATGTGCAGATAAGTCATACATTATGTTGCCATATTAGGAGGGGTAAATCATACTTCAATATCTTAGTATGTTTTATTTATAAGCTATGTTATTTGTGTAATGATTTCAAATTTATTCAACTATGTGAACAGTCGGCACTGGTCGTTGTTGGTTTTGTCCACGAAGCACCCGAGAGTCTTTCAGTTGGACTCCCTTGGTAAGAGTTCCAAGAAACCAGTAATTGCATCAAGCCATTAGCTTTATTAAAGTGAGCTATTTAAATTATATAACAATTGTAATCACTTAATATATTGTTTCATTATTTTAATTAAACTATATGTACTTCAAACTCTTTCTTTAGTATAGTGCCTTGAGAGCTGCATTTTTTTCAATGAAAGGGGGACCACCCTCTAAGCCTAAGTATTCCTTAATGACCGATAGCGTACAAGTACCGGGCCCAATAAGGAAATTCCGATAAAGCGGGCCTTTTGATACAATCATATATAAAGTCCGAAGGTTGCCACATTCTAGGAGACCAAGTTATTTCATTGAATAACTCCAGCATAAGATCAAGCAGGATGGGGGCTTCTCCTACCAACTCCGATTCATAGAGAAGTTCCCCACCTAGCTACTCTAGGTTGGGGGGTAGGCCCCGGTGGGGAAGTTATAGATACTTTTCCATACTTTGTATCGAGAGTACTTCACGTAATTTCCTCGGCAGTATTGGGCTTTGGTGGTATTTATCATGCACTTCTAGGTCCTGAGACTCTTGAAGAATCTTGCAAAGGCAAGTGAAGAACATCCCGTGGACCCTAGTGAAGATAGTTTACTTACTTTTTGTAATATTATCAATAATAGTTAACACATTAATAGTAGACTTGCAAGTATTACTGTAAACGTATATGTGTGTATGTATAGTGTCCAGCGCAGCCTGGTGGATCAGAATGAGGATACTATGTCATGAGGTTTATGCATGACTTAGTAGCAGCGTCCACACTTTTGCCAGAAAACTCATTAGAAAAGGTATAAGACATTCTTCAAAAGTGTTGGTTTATATTTTTAACCTTTGTTACACTTGCAGTTTCTCATTAATGTTTTTTTTTTGTTTTTGTTCAAGGCTTTCAAGCAATTAGTGAGCAATAGACATTATGCAAATCATCACATAAATGAGATGCTCGAGGAATGGTCAGAATTCATCTCCACAAACATACTCAGTTGATTATCACCTTGCATTGAATAAAGTTGTGTTGTAGATGTATTTCGTTGGTTTGAAATGTGGTAAGGTGTACTGTAATGGAGTGTATTGTAGTGGAGTGTGGTGAAGCGTGTTGTAGTGGAGTGTGGTGAAGTGTATTGAAGACATTTGATTATTTGTCTTATGTAACTTTCTTGTTTTTTGCAAATACTGTTGTGTGTCGATGATAGTGGCCACTTTATGGGTTTATGATAATGTAATGAGGTTGTAACACCCCTACCGCTAATACCGTCATTACTGTACAAATACTTACCTTCGCAGCGGATATTACATACACAATGGCCGGTGTACAATGTCGTTAGTCACCCATGTGACTAACAAGGCGAGTTACAATACTACATACTATCGGTCTGATGAATTTGAACATACCGAGTACTCTACACAATACATTATTCCCTTGCTACTCAACCATAATTCAATACAACTCCATACAATACTATCACCGGTCTACTACAATCCTTAGATTACCGATACAGTTTGGACTCCCAAATTCGTAATACAATACAAACACAATTCCCATTACTTCACTATCCATGCTCTCGTAGCAGCCCCGTCCTACACTCTCGAACGGTGGTCGGCTTCAAAGTACCTGTAAATAAAAACGATGCCCCTAGGGGCTCAGCAAAATTGCTGCATATGAAATTCGCATACCCCGCGTGCTAACCGGGGTATGCCGACTACTTTGGGTCGGATATACATGGAGTTCGTTTTACATGCATACATACATACTAATACTATGACAGTACAATCAATCAATACTTACCTGCATATACAAGGTTCATTACCTACCAAGGAAGACAATTTGTCCGTCAACCGTTCATTTAGTTATTCGTTCATCCGGTTTCATCGGATGCTCTCTTTCTCCTTGCTTGGGTTCATAAGGCTTACACCAAGCTTAATCTTACTTACTTGTTGCTTTACTCACACCGCGCTCAATACCTTACTCATTATTTTACTCATGCTTTACTCAGTACTCACTACTACCAATACTTACTCTTACTCAGTACTCATCACTTGCTCTCACATACTCAGTACTCCATACTCATTTCCTTACTCGTACTTACTCATTGCTCGGTACTCATTACATACTCATACTCACTCCTTACTCAATACTCATTACTTTACTCAATACTCATTACTTTGGCCTCCGGGCGGAGTCATACACAAGACTCGCCACCGGGCCTACAATACAAAGGGGCTATACACTTAGCTCCTCAAATACTCAAATGTCCGTTTTACCGGACTACTCAAATTCCCAACACTCCTCTCTCGGAGTATCTTACAATCTCATGGATTAGCCTAGAAGTATCTCTCTCGATAACCTCCACTAGCTTAGGGAATTACCATCGTCTAGTATTCTCATATTTAAGGGTTTCCCCAACGTATCGAATACTCTCATGTTCGGGACAGTACTTACATTAG
The DNA here is from genome assembly GCA_023374045.1 of Limonium bicolor. Classification (NCBI taxonomy): domain Eukaryota; kingdom Viridiplantae; phylum Streptophyta; class Magnoliopsida; order Caryophyllales; family Plumbaginaceae; genus Limonium; species Limonium bicolor. The sequence continues at coordinate 25,216,298 of CM041779.1, read as the reverse complement.
TCGGGTCCTCTCATTGTGGGTCGACTAATTCTCTAAGGGGTTTGGAGATCCCTCGTCATTCTTTACTACTCTCATGGTTCATGTCTTGCACCAACACCAATGCCTCTAGAAGAGGTTACTTATATACTTCCACTACTTATTGTTTGTGGATTATTCATTTTAGTTCTTTTACCGTTATCGGGAGGTTACTACTCCCGTACACTCTCTCACATTCTAGTGAGTTCATTGGTTTACGTTATTGTTTCTTGGTTCGTTAGTGTTCGTGCGTTGCTATATTTTCGTTAATTCACAACCGGACTCCTACTACGAGTCACCAAACAACGAGACTCATTTATGAGTCGGTCTACACACTAAGTTAAGCCACACAATCATTCAAGAAGGGTTAGCTCATACAACACACAGCAAGACATACAATGAAAGGCAATAGACCGTTTTCATGCTTTAATCTTGATTAGCCGGCATACAACACACAAATCAACGTAGCTCGGTTAGCATACGGGGCATGAGAAAATCATACCTTTCACCGGGGTTAGCTTTACCGTGTGTTCCCTTGTTCCTTGGTCCACACTTGCTCCACTGATAATGTTTCAAACATTATTATCAATACTATGTTCATAGGGTACGTAAATAATCACTACTCCCGTACCTACCCTGTTGGCCCGTTGTTCTTAGTTTTACTTATGTCAAATTATGTTCTTACTTCTCACTCACTTCCTACACTTGTTTACACTTCTTAGGACCTTTACATACCACCAAACAAGGCCTTAACAACTTCTAAAACCATCACAAATCAATTTCCCATCATTAGGACACCTTAAAACACATTCTGGTACATTTTTAGCCTGGTCCGGGTTTGTGTCCGGGGTTACAAACCCGGACCAATCACTGAAATTCGTTTATGGCCATTTTTACATGTGGTCCGGGTTTGTGTCCTGGGATATAAACCCGGACCAACCCCTGGGATCACTCTCTGGTGCGTTTTTGATGTGATCCGGGTTTATGTACCGATTTGCAAACCCGGACCACCCTGGAACTGTCAAAATTTACAGTTTTTCACCAGTTTTCAACCCCTAATTCACCTCTAATCATTTCCTAATCTTTCCACATGTTTCCTACATGTTTAAACACTTTAAAACATGCTCTAAACCTCTTTAAAACATTGGTTCAATCCATACTCAACTTCTTGCTCAAATTCCACAAATTTTCATTCCTACTGTTACATTTTGCACACTTGTGCATTTCCTAACTTCCTCTTGGTGGTTTATACCTTCTCCCAACCTTACCAAAATACTTACTCACCACTACAATTCCATCCAAGGCAAATGCACTACCTATACCCAAGTCTAACCTTCATTTCCAAGATTACAAACACTAACTCTTTTCTTATTTTTCCAATGCTCTTCAATACCTATTTGCTACAGATTTTTACACACTTCATTCTCATCCTCCAACTACTCAACCCAATACACACCTTGGTTCTCCCATTCACCAAGTCATCCAAAAATGCTTATTTTTATACTAAAATTTTGTCATAGTTTGCCTACAAACCTAGCATATCCAAATCTATTCTTTCTCATCAAAATCAATCCTAGTCTAGCCCCACCCATACAAGGGTCCTACCAGCACTCAAAGCAATCATAATTTACCAAAATATTCTCAAACAACACCAATACACATACTCAATTTACTTGGCTCTAAGGCATTCAATCCAAACATCAATTCACAAATACTCTCAAACTTCCGCCAACTATATTCCTAGTACAATAATTTTGGGTTCATTCATTAATGTACCCTTTCCCAACATTCTAATGTATTAAATTAGCATCAAGAAGGTTTTCTTACCTTAAGCTCATAATTCCTTCTTTCTTTTTCCAATCTCCTCTTGCTCTTCTTCTTCTCAAGTTTGGCTAAGTGGGAAATGGAGTTGCAAAAATCCATTCCCATCACCCAAGGAATACAAAATAAGTGTAATTAAAATTCTAACCCTTGGGATAATACTAATTCATTGAAATGTTTAAAAATACCAAATCTAGGGTTTACCTTTGGAGTCTTTTAAGAGGGGTTTCAACCCTTAATTCAAGAAGGTGATCCCATCACCATTAGAAGGTTGGAATAATGCTCATAAGAGAGAGAAAAATAAAGCTCCATTAGAGGCTAAAATCGACCACACTAAAGAATGGAGGAAACATGAGTTTTTCATGAAGATTTTTACCTTAATGGAGAGAGGAGACTCCAAGCTTCGATTTGGTACCATTTCCTCTTCAAATGGGCAAAACCCATGGAGATGAAGTTCATCATTTTGAAATTCTAAAAAGAGAGAAGTGTAGAGCTTGATGAGGAGAAGAGGAATATGTATTTTATTTTGCATTTGAAGCTTGTATGTGGCTAGAGCATGAAGGAGAAGGTGGAGTAGCCATGGAGGTTTTCAAAATCGCCCAGCAAACCAGAGAGGAGGAGGGAGACGGCTGGTGAAGAAGAAATGGAGGAAAGAGAGGGAAAAGAGAAATAGGAGGAGAGAGGGAATAAAGTTACTTTTGTAACTTTTACTTTTTTCCCTTTTCTTTCTTTCTTTTCTTTCTAGTTTATTAGGTGTGTGAGGGAGTTGATTTATACTGTAAAAACCGGCCCCCATATATTATACAAGCTGGAGCGTTTTTCGTCTTTTACAGAAAACGCTCATTAATTTACCCGGTTTAGCACTATTCACTAACCTGCCCGTTTTCTGGAATTTTCTCGTTTCTTTAATTTTAATGGTTATTAAGCTTCCATTAATGTTTAATTATAGTTATTTAATGAACTATAATTTTACGGGTTCGTTTGACCACTCGAAGTCACGTTTTCGGGTTTTCTCGAAAAACGTGCGCTAAAGCTTTATTAGCGTTTTAATACATTATTTGGATCCGTTTCCTTCGGGAATCATTCCCGTATACTAATTAGGCATGATTAAGCCTTAGGAATCCTTATAATACTCTAACCGAGGTCTCACATCTCCTATGGTTATATAACGCTTATTTTAGCGTTTTTCGCTTTTTAAACGTTTTCTCATTACTTTTGGATTTATTTTCCTTACCAAAATTACTTAGGCACTATTAGGCCCTTAAATACCACATTAGAATAATTTAATCACCATATTTAAGTTTGGGGTATTTCAGAGGTGACCCATTGTGGTGGCAGCATTATGGAACATATATATATATATATATAGGTTTGCTGGATTATGGTGTATTTAGGTGCATTTATAAGCTAGAAAGAAAAAAAACGCCTATTTCGGGGGTTCCTAATAAAGAACCGTCGAAATAGGATGCCCTAGCGAATTCTACACAGGCCTATTTCAGCGGTTCTTTCTTAGGAACCGCCGAAATAGGTAGTTTGGCCCAAACAGACTGACCCACATGGGTCGGCCGCCCAACCAAGTGCTCTCGTGTTTTGACCGACGTATACGGGTCAGTCATTTTGTGTTCCAACTCTTAGGTTTTGACCAACCCAAAACGACCGACCTGTACGGGTCGGTCGTCTATTTCGATGGTTCCTCCCACCAAAATAGAATCGTTTGATTTCTCTATTTCGACTGTTTGTGGCTTTTTTCTACAACACAAATAGATGTTTTTTCTACTAGTATAAATATTACTTAATGACAATGAAAACTAAATAAATTTATAAGCACAAAAATTATGTATTGATCTAATGGTATCCCTATCACACTTATAAAGTAGCACTGATAGTGATAGCACTAATCGTAAGTGTATGTATGTGCGCATGATGACACTTCAAGCGATAAGCGCAGATTGCAGTTTCCCTGCGTGTATCACGGCCCTTGGCTCCACACGTCGTTTCCGATTGAGTGTGGACATTAGAGGCATGCAAAAGCCAAACAATATAATCGACGACAAAGACGTGAACATGCATCACGTGTTTAATAATTGTACATATAAATTATGATAGAAATTGAGATGAAACTTAAGAGCAAGCATAATCAACTGTGCAAAAATAATCTAAAGCCAGGAGGTCGGGACAAAGTGACAAACTATGGTTGATTGATTGATTTGTTCCCTCCGGTCCGGTTTGTATATATCTGGTGATCTATGATGGGTTTTATGAAAGTCGGTGTCGGGTTTGATTCTCTGGTACTACATTACAAATACACTGGCAAGTGGCAACTTAAAGGATGTACATGTACTACAACCACCTAAGAATAGACGGGCTTGTATTTTAACCCGGCCTACTTCTACTATTTGAATGGGCCCAAAAAATGTCAATAAATACAAGGCAGTCTTAGGCTGGATCACTCTTAGTACAAATAATAAGTCCAAATTAAATATACTGCTGGATAGCTAACTTGGGCCTTTCACTAGTGGCCTTATATGTAAAAAAGTGATCATATTTATAGTAGTATTGAGCTTCCAGCACTCTCCACTCAATGTTATTCTAAAGTATAATCCCGTCATTGTGGATATCGACTTTCTCTCAGGCCCAAAACAGGGGACCCCAAATAGATAAGGCCTTAAATGGACAATATTGAAGATGTCAGGCCCATCATCTTAGTGTTCCGCATTTCTATGGTGTAGTGTTCATGAACAATCCAATCACTGTTTTATTAAACAATGGGGTGGTTCCTTCCTTAATATTTGGGATAAAGTTTTAGGCTGTTCGGATTTGGCATATATGTGGGATAAATGTGGTATTTTTAAGTTGATATTTTTGACAAAAAATACCAAACCGCCTTCACCGAACACCAATTTTCAAAACAGCCACAAATATACCAGCACAAAACAACCAATAATTTATGGTGCAAATATAATGAATACCGTAAACAGAAGCGAACCAGAAAATTGTAATTAAGGGGTGAAAATATTTTAATAATATTAATTAATTTATTAAAAATTAATTTTCTAATAAATTAATTTAAATTTTCATATTTATAATTACATTTTAAAAATGATATTATATATCAAATTTGACACAAAATTAATTGAAATTGAAATATATAGATTAATATATTATAAATTAGTTTATTTTTCCTTTTTTATTTTTAGTTTTTTTAAAAAAATTGGTATACTAAATTATAAATTAATGAAAATAATACAGAATAATAGTTTTAAACTAGTAGTGTTTTTCCAAATTGTTTATTTAGATACGGATAAATAGTCTCTTAAAACTATTACTATCTATCAATTCTAATAATATATTCTATAAAGAAAATAGCAAACTAATAAAAATTACGATGTAAACTTTCAATTATATCAAAATTATTAGAGTACAAGCTATTTGTAGTATATTTCAGAAATATCAATTATAAGTATTCAACTTGCTAAGTAATAATTAATTACAAAACTGTTTGTACAAACTATTATGGTTTGTATGAATATAAAGTTATTATATGTTTTATACCGTGCTTAATAATTAAAGAATAATTTTATATGCAAATATACGTTATTTTTCATTTCTTGACATATCCAGTATTAAATTTAAATTTAAGTTTTTGAATTTAATTAAATAATATTTAATTGAATAGAATATATTGTTTTAACTACAAATATGTTTAAAATAAATATTTTATCAACAATTAAATATATATAATAAAAAAATAATAAGTGATAGCTATATATATATATATATATATATATATATATATATTCGCTTACAATCAATTATTTTATTATTAAAAATAGCTTTTTCATTTCAATGATATTATTTTTCTGATTAAAAATTAAAATAATCTTAAGTATTAATACACTTGAAATGTTATATTAAATACTAATATAAACCGTAAAATTTTTTTTATATATAACATCTAATATATTTACTCTAAATATAATGGTTTATTTCTTTATTTTTTCAATTATATGTAAATATTTATTTATAATTTAATATGTATACATATTATAAATTAATTGTCACTAAAATATTAATAAATAATAATAATTATAAAGGCTATAATTGAATATCTACATATATTTTAACTTTATTAATAAAAAATTGTTTTAAAATGTAATATAAAAATTTTAATTGTAATAACGAAAAACGCACCGCACAAAATTAACTTATTCAAAGCAGACAGACGAAACTGCCGTCTGCCGAACACTAGTTTTCAAAACAGCCACAAAACAACCAGTAAAACTACCACAAAACAACCAACCAAAACAACCAGACCAATACTACCACAAAATTCACACCGAACGCAACCTCAAATATAAGTTTTTTTTATTAAAGTTGACTATAGTTAACTAATAGTAATTTAATATATATATATTAGTCAACTTTTTATGGGATATTTATATAAAATGTAAATATCCAATCAAAATACGACCTTATCTAAAATACCCCTAAATTAATTTAAATTAATTTAGAGGATTTCTTTTATTAAATATTAAATTATTATATGGAATTATGAATATTAAATTATTATATGGAATTGTGAAATTTATTTAGGGGTTTTCTCCTATTTAACCCTAATTAGTATTATTATTATATAGTATTATGAATTTAATAATAAGATTTATAAGTCAATAAATCTTGGAAAAATTCTAAACACTCCAACTATATTATAAAGATTTTAGGAAGTGTTGGAACATTGTTTTGAAACATAAAAGTCAATATAAAATTCTAGAAACCCTAAAGCCTTTTAAGCCTTGCTAGGGTTGACTTTTGAGAATGGTCAAACCAGCCCATGAAACCTATACCAATAAATAGGTTATGGAAAACCATGAAGATCGATAAAAAGAACGTCAAAAACGGATCATCCTAGCCAAAGTTATGATCAAATGAAGTTTAGAGCCAAAATTTTGAAAAGAAGCTGACGTGGCATGGTCTGCTGAGTCAGCGCGCGTCTCGGGATACGCGCCCCAACACTTAGACGTTTTTATCCCCTATATTTCCAGGAACAGAAATCAGGTTTTGCCCTATCTTGTGACCTTCATTACTTTCTCATCTTAAGGAATTTTTGAGTGTCGTCTTCTTTGTTGTCTTCTCCTAAACTTCCTCTAAACAACCATAACTCACACTAACCCTAACTCGTCCTAAATCAACCGGAAAATCGAATCAAAGTAGCCACCCTGCAAAACCGTAACTGCAGTTTCCAGTTTTTCCTTCGAATCAGGTAACTCGTCTAGCCATAATTCTTCGTTTCTCAGCCAAATTTCATGTTCTTTAGCTCGTTTTGAAGAGCTCTAATCCCTCTAAAACTTTCATGTTGTAAGAACAAGGTGTCTAAAGTTTTGGTTTCGTCACAGCATAAAATCATAGTTTTCTTTCCAGAAAACGCAAGGTAAACTCGCAAATTCCAGCTTCGATTTCTTTCTGTGTAGTGCAAGTTAGGGTGAGTTCTTGCTATCATTGTGTAGAGCTAAGTTTCTTCTTTAGATTAAGCCCAAGAACTAGTTCTAACTCCCTCTGTACTGTAAATTATAGTGTTGCAAAGTAGGCTACTCAATCGAGTTGTAAAGGGGGCGTTTTTCCAGAAACCGAAAACAAATCCCTTCGATTCGAGCAATTCTGGTAAGTTTCCTTCAAATTCCTTCAACCTTGCTAAACTATGTTACATTATCGGTCAAAACCATGAATCAATTGCATCAATTACGCTTTAGATTGAGTGAATTTGATAGATTTGATTTCGGAAACCCTTAAGAACCCTAACTTCGAAACATAAATCGAAAACCGATGAATCCTGCATTATAGCTAGCGAAATTAGTATCAATGGAACCGTAATTTAATTTCGAAACCATAGGAACAAGAATCACTCAATTTGGTTCTGTAGATTGTGAGAAAATCGGGAATTAGTACTCGGGTATGGTTCTGGATTCGCTGATGAACTCGCGGCTTGTCAGCCGTCCGATGTTAGTTAAGAGATTTGGACGGCCGAGATTAAAACGTTTCAGAATCAGGTTATTAAAGCTTTTATAAATTCCAGTAAATAACCCTAACTTGTTGAGTTAATTTAAATACCTTCCCGAATGTATTTTGACTTGAAATTTTAACCATATTCTTAAAATCTAGTTTATTTTGACGTAAATTAATATGGTTTTGGAGTTTTTGAACGTAAGTTATGATTTTTGCAATTACGGGTTTTCTGGAATTATTTGGCTAAATTAAAAAGATATTTTTATGAAATAAAAATTTTATAATATGTCTAAAATGTTATGGTTACTGTATATTAAATTTGGGAATTTTGGGCAATGGTAAAAGGTTTTAAAAATTGTGTTTATAAGTTTTTCATAAGAATAACTTATAATATATAGTTTTTAATGTAACCAAAAATTAAAGTATGGTTTGTTAATGAACTTTTTAAGCTGGAAAAATATGGAACACTAAATTAACATTTTATAACAGTAAGTTTATAAATGTTTTGGCATTATCTTTTAAGAGAAGTAAAATTATTTACATGTATGTATATATACTTATTTAAGTTGAAACTTATGTAAATCAAGGAATTTAATTATTTTTACGTTTTATTTATTATACTATATGGGAGTTAATATTTTTGATTAAATTAAGGAATAAATATATATATTTTTACGCATATATAAAAAGGGAATAAAGTAGTAACTTAGAGTAAAGCAAGGAACTAATAATTAACATTATAAAACTAAATATTATAAGAGCTAGAATCCTAAGATATAGTAAAAGAAATACTTTATGAAACATACTTGGAATACAGTTAAAGGTTGTAGTAATAAAATAGTTTAAATATAATAAGTTACATAGGGGATGTCTTAGTTAAATTCTAATACGGGTATACTTATATATATTAAATAAATAAAGGAAACACTTTATTTTATAAACCATATATCGGTTGTGGTATGCTTAAAAGTTATTAAACATAATTACATACAATAAAATTTCCTAAAAATGTTATGGATAAATCTTAATACATAAAGATATATATAAATATATATGTATGTAAATACATTAAAATAGATGAGGGAAATAATATTCCTTGTGATAGTTATGATAAGTAGAATATATATATATATGTTAAACCTTAGGTTTTAATCGGTGTGTAATTAAATAGTCACTATTAACTTAAGGGTTTAATTACACAACATTAACGTAACACGGTCTTGGGTTAACCTACTGAGCCCAAGTCTAGGAACTCCAAAAGCCCACTTAAACATTTCAAAGAGAGTTTGGGCCACTCTCAGGAATAAATTCTAAATCGTTCTAAACTAAACGGAATGGGCCTAGTAAAGGATTTAGTTAACAAGTCAAGCCCAAATCTTTGTGAGAGAATAATGGTAAACCTGGAACTATTGGTCAGTGAGAAAAGAAGGTAGTTTAGTCTATAAGTTCCTTAACTAATCGACACTTGGAACACCTTAATTATAGGTTACTATTGGGGAATCACTTATTCGAGTTATTTATTGTTCTTCACATACCAGGTACGATTTCTCGTACTCCGTTACTTTCGCTGATTGACTTATGAGACGTTTTGAAAAAAAAACGCTAACTGACTTTTAGAGGAATTTCTAAAAAAGAAATGGTTGTGTGACTAACTCAGCTTGTGTGACTAACTGAGCCTTGGATGTGAAACTCTCTTGGGTATTGGTTCCTATAATCTGGTTGTTCTATTAGACATTGGCTGCTTAGGGTTTACGCTTCTGCACTCTGTAGGACTGAGTGTTTTGGTATTGCTCTAGGTAGTTAGTGATCTAGTGGGAATTTGGAAAAGGTCAACTTTGGTAAATTCTTCTTTTGACTCTGGATATCGTTTCATTCATGAGCTGGTTCTTGAGGTTTCGACGTGCGCGCGTCTTCTGTGGTAACAGTGAGGGGCTGTATATCCCCTGTCCCAAAAGGGACGTGATAGACAGTGAGGGGCTGTATATCCCCTGTCCCAAAAGGGACGTTGTAGACAGTGAGGGGCTTATATCCCCTGTCCTAAAAGGACGTACTTGGCGGTGGGAGCCATCTCTCCCAGTGTAATTATTCCATTCTTGAGTTATTGGTTCTTGGATCTATCTTTTCATTCCTAGTCCTCTATGACTATCTGAGTCTTTCTACTCCTAACGGGAATTGGGTTTAACTAAGGCATTGGATGTTCGCTAACACATGAAGTGGTTTTGTTTCACTAACTATACTTTTTTATTAACTTTATTCTTATCTTGATATCTTGATTTGGTGATTTGTGAAATGCCTTGTTCCTCTGTGTGGTTTAAGTGGTTGTTTCCTGCTATTATTTATTTAAGAGTTGTATTATAAGTTTGTTTTTGGAGGATCGTACCAGTTCCATTCCAGGGAACTGACCCACCCCTCTTGGGGTGGGCTGCTTGGTTTTATCTTGCAGGTACGAGTTACTTTACAGGTGGCCACGAAGAGAACGAGTGATTGGGATGGGATTAGGTTTTGAGAGTTTATGTGACTTATTGCTGTTTTACTTTTGTTAAGTTTTCTCGAGGTTCAGACCGTGACAATTGTAATCCTTAAGTTGTATTTGGTGAGGTTTGGTGCCGGGTGTTTGGAACCCGATGGTCTGTACGCCTTTAGTATTTTATTTCCGCTGTAAATATGTTAAATATGGGCGTTACATTATCCTACTCTTTTTAAAAAGGAGATTAATCTATTAAAGCCCACCTAAACAATCTCACTATTACATTTGTAGTGATTGTTCATTTTTTTCCAAAAACTTTATTACCTCTTTTGACCAATGTGTTTTGAATTGAAACAAGGTCAAATAATTAATATTTTGACGTAAAAATTACACCTTTCTTCTGGATTTTCTTGATAGGACTTAAGAATAATTGGTCGGATCGACAGACTAACAACATCAATTCGAGTAATGCCAGACTGAGATGGCCAACGAACTACAAATAAAAACATTGCCAATTAACATTATTCCAACTCCCAGAATGTATTTCTGTTACGTTTTTTGCAAATCCTCAACCACGCCACATCCAATCATCTTACTTAATGAAGATTATAAAATATTGATAAAGAAAACTACTAGTAATAATTAGTATATAAAATGACATAAATCGTCATTGTCGACGCCATGATATGCCATCTTCGGGCCCCGTCAGTTGCAACTTGCCAAGTTGAGTAAATCTATCGATCTATATAGAAGGAGGGCAACGGACAACAGAGAGGAGGGTCCCCTATAATTAATCATGATTTAGGCTTTGCTTTTGCTTGTCTATAGACGGCATATGCACGATTCAACGTCCTTGCCTTCAATTCTTTTGTTTCGCTCGTCCATTTAATTGCATGTTCCCTTCCTTCATCACGCCAGTCGCCAGGTGTATATATAGCGAATTGGGAATTCAATTAATGTCTGAATTCAGCAATATCGCAATACATCATCATTCTTGAATAACATGTTCACCATTCATTAATTAATATCTGTTATTTTAGTTTTTAATCTTATTAAAAAATATAAATATTTTAGTTTTTTAATATTTTTCTTTTCTTTTATTTTTGATATTACTATTTAACATAAAAACAATAACTATTATCTAAATAGAAAAATAAAAAATAGGATATATAAGTATTTTTATATTTAAAAATCTTAATAAATGTCCATATAAGATTTAAAGAGATTAATCATCAAATGAAAAATATCAAGTTGGCATGAGTTGTTGGACTCACATTATTATAGCATATTGGATGATAAGCATGAATGAGTGGTTCTTTTATAGGTCCCACCTAATAGATCATACATTTTTTTAATAGTATACTAACATATATAAAACAGTTAAAACAAAACAACTATAAATATAGTTTAGACAAGAGTCTAATGATATAGGCTCCATTTGGTGTTTTTCCTTTTGAGTTTTCTTTGTGACTGTTATCTAATTAATTTTTTTTAGGTTCATGCATTATAATTGATTTGTATTATAAACAATCCAACGAGAACTTGAATTTTAAAAAAAAAAACTCATCTATGTTGAGCTTAAACAATTATGGACAATCATGGTTTTGTTTATTAATTTGGGCTATGAAGAGTACGTTTTATTTTATATTGTTAAGCGTATGAGGAGTAGTGTGTTAGGATTGGTACTTGTATACGGGGATATAATTTTTTAATTTACGTACAACAGCTATTAATAGAAAGTTAAAAGGCTTCGTTTGGACATGACATTTCTGTGGTATAAATGTGGCATTTTTGATAAAAAAATGTCAAACCGCCACCTCAGAACAACAATTTTCAAAACAGCCACAAATATATCAGCACAAAACAACCACAAAACAACCAACAATTTATGTGACTACCGTAGACAAAGACAGAGCCAAAAAACTGTAATTAGCGAGGCGAGAATATTTTAATAATATTATTTAATTTTTAATAAATTAATTTAAATTTTCAATATTTATAATTATATTTTAAAAATGATACTATATATTAAATTTGACACAAAATTAAATTAAAATTGAAATATATAGATTAATATATTATAAATTAGTTTATTTTCCCTTTTTTATTTTTTTTATAAAGATTGGTATACTAAATTTAAATTAATGAAAATAATATAGAATTTAGAAAAAAATGAAAATAATATAGAACAATAGTTTTAAACTAGTAATGTTTTTCTAAATTGTTTATTCATATACGGATAAATAGTCTCTTAAAACTATTACTATCTATCAATTCTAATAAAATATTCTACAAGGAAAAGAGCAAACTAATAAAAATTACGATGTAAACTTTCATTTATATTAAAATTATTAGAGTACAAATATTTGTAGTATATTTCAGAAATATCAATTATAAGTATTCAATTTGCTAATTAATAATTAATTATAAAACTATTTGTACAAACTATTATGGTTTGTCAGTATATCAAAGTTATTGTATGTTTTATACCGTGCTTAATAATTAAAGAATAATTTTATATGCTAATATACGTTATTTTTCATTTTTTGGCATATCCAGTATTAAATTTAAATTTTGTTTTTGAATTTCATTAAATAATATTTAATTGAATAGAATATATTGTTTTAACTACAAATATTTAATTTAATATATGTTTAAAATAAATATTTTATCAACAATTAAACAATATATAATAATAAAATAATAATGATAGCTATATATATTCGCTTATAGTCAATTATTTTATTATTAGAAAGAATGCTATTTCATTTCAATGATATTATTTATTCCATAAAAAATTAAAATAATTTTAAGTATTAATACATTTGAAATGTTATATTAAATACTAATATATAATCCATTAAATTGTAATTTTATATATAACATCTAATGTATTTTCTCTAAATACAATGGTTTATTTCTTTATTTTTTCAAATATATGTAAAAAATTATTTATAAATTAATATGTATACATATTATAAATTAATTGTCACTAAAAGATTAATAAAGAATATTAATTATTAAAGGCTATAATTGAATATCTACATATATTTTAACTTTATTAACAAAAAATTGTTTTAAAATGTAATATAAAATTTTTAATTGTAACAACGAAAACGGTAAGCACACCGTATAAAACTAACTTATTCAAAACATCCAACGAAACTGTCACCTGCTGAACACTTGTTTTCAAAACAACCACAAAACTACCATAAAACAGCCAGCCAAAACAACCAGACCAAAACAACCACAAATATACCATGCCGAACGCAGCCAAAATAAAATAATCTTATCGGTGACTCGGTGAGTTATTATAACAAAAATTCGTAAACCTAATGCTCAACCCTATAAATTATTGGGAAAATTCACAAGATACCACTAAAAAGTATGTTAATTCACAAAAGACCACAGTTTTAAAAAAAGTTTTTCAGATACCACAAAAACTACATTTAATTCACAAGATACCACAAATTATGAACCCAAAACATTTTAAGACCAAAATACCCCTACTTGGTAATAAACATAGTTCACACGATACCACATAAATATTATTAATTCATAAAATACCACATAAATTAATGAAATATATATTAAGAACAGTAAAAATAATAAAAATTTAAGTTTATCATTCTATTTGATAAAATTTTATAAAATAAAAAAAACCACGTAATTAATTAAATTTTTGAAAAATATAAAAAATAATATGTATATATCATTTAAATGTTAAAAAACTAAATTTAAAATAAAAAACAAATTAAGGGAATGATAACTCAAATTTTTTATAATACTTTTACTCAAAGTATTTTTAGTAATGTAAAATAGTGGTATAATAAAACTAATCTTATAAAAAAATATTATATACTATATACAAGATAAATAATTTGACAAAAATATAAAAAAATAGTTATGAGTATAATAGTCTAACATTTTTTATAATATCATTTTATATAGTTTAATTCAAAAAAAAATTATTAAACATATTTTTAAATAGTAAGTAGCAAAATTAACTTTCTCTTATATATGGGTTGAAATTGAAAAAATATAAATACCACATATATAAAAAAAAGAATCTCTAAAGAATTATAAAAAGTATAATATATTAGAGAAGTCACAAACTTGATTAAAAATAGACAAAAGTAGTAATATAATGGTTTTTAATTTTTGTAATTTATTTATATATATATATATTTAATTTTCTATAATACTATTTTACATTACTAAAAATACTTTGAGTAAAAGTATTATAAAAAATTTGAGTTATCATTCCCTTAATTTGTTTTTTTTATTTTTAATTTAGTTTTTAGCTTTTAAATGATATATACATTTTTTTAAAAAAAATTTAATTAATTGTGTGGTTTTTTTATTTTATAAAATTTTATCAAATAAAATGATAAACTTAAATTTTATTATTTTTTACTGTTCTTAATATATATTTTATTAACTTTTGTGGTATTTTGTGAATTAATAATATTTATGTGGTATCCTATGAACTATTTTTATTAAAAGTAGGGGTATTTTGGTCTTAAAATGTTTTGGGTTCGTAATTTGTGGTATCTGGTGAATTAAATTTATATTTTGTGGTATCTGGAAAACTTTTTTAAAAACCGTGGTCTTTTGTGAATTAACAAACTTTTTAGTGGTATCTTGTGAATTTTCCCTAAATTATTTAGTCTTATTTTTTGAGTTGATGTCAATTGTTAATTGAAATTAGAAAAAATAAAGAGAAAAAATAATTGACATGACACCTACAAAGAGAACAAACTACTGATCAAATAAACTCTTCTCGTGACGTAACAAAGGAAAAGGGTTAACAGGTTGCAAATAAAACAGGTAGGGTTAAGGTAAACGAATTTTCTTCTTATAATAATAGCGTAATTAATAGTCTCTCGAACTCACATACACAACACAACGCCATTATTGCTTAAAAATTCTAGACCGCAACTAACTACACTGCCAGTTGTCAGACACATAAAACACAAGATTTTTGTGAAAATGTCCAAGTCATCCGTTGATCTGACTTTTGACTTTTCCACCATTCAAACTTCGCGGATTTCTTCTTTATCCAGATCCAATTCCGAGCTGCTTTTTTCTTTCCCACATCCTTTTCTATTTTCGATTGACATTTTTTTTTACTTAGGTGATTTCCGCCGCCTCAGAGCATGATTATTAATAGTTTTTGAGGGTTCTTAGTTAAATAAAATAAAGTAAAATTATGAGTGGAAATAATATGGAGGAGAGAGATTAAGAACCATGAGAGAGGGTTTTTCCACAAGAACTCTTAAGAACCCAAATATGAGCCCCATAACAATTATTATTCCAATCACAATGCTCCACATAGATGAAAGAGAAAAAAAATAAAAACTAATATGTGCGTTCTCTAATATTGTTAAAAATTAGATGTGGTTCTTAAAATGAGGTGGAAGAAAGAGAAATATGTGAGAAAATGTTAAGAACTCATTTTTGAGTTCTTTGATAATGATGGTCTTAGTTTGGTAACTTTTTTTTCTTCTTTAAACTTTTGAATAAAGTAGAGGTAAAATAATCCACAAACACACCTATTTAATTGATGATTGATGTTGATAATTAATGATAGGTAGGTAACAATTGATATAAGTATAGTTTAATGTTAATACTAGTAATTATAGTCCAAATTCATCTTCAAAACTATTTACATATAAAATAGGATGAAGTAATAAAAATGCAACTTTATTTATATCTAATTTGTTTCAAATTGTTAGAAATGTTGTGGGGAGGAATATGCCCAATTGAGGGAATTATATAAAATACTCATATAGATTAACAAGGTCCAATAACCCATGAGGTTATTTCTTAAAACCAATTGGCATTAGATGCAGTAAGCTATATATGAACTATTTACTAGTTTTTCAATTTTTCAATGTGAGACTCACACTTTTTCCAACATCCCCCTCAAGTGTGAGTCTTTGACCTCCATTATCTCTCACATTGCACCCTGCTTGGACCCATTTGGTATTGGCCCGGTCTCTGCTTTGTGACACAGTCCAATTTTACGGTATTGGCCCGGTTCCTTCTCTTGGTTTATCGTGACACAGTGCGATTCTACTCGGGTATCCATTAGGCAATGGTGCATTACCTAAGGTTGAACCTGGGCTCTGATACCATGTTAGAAATGTTGTGGGGGAGGAATAGACCCAATGAAGGGAATTATATAAAATACTCATAAGACTAGCAAGACCCAATAACCCATGAGGTTCCATCTTAAAACCAATTGGCATTAGGTGGGGTAGCTCATAAGCTATATATGAACTATTTACTAGTTTTTCAATTTTTCAATGTGAGACTCACCCTTGTTCTCCAACACAAATACGTATCAATTGAATCACTTAATTAATCAGTCATATATATACTACTAGTAGTTTTTTAATTAATTCTCTAATTATAATCAATCTATCATAAACTGTGAAATCCGTTGATATAAAACATTAATCCTTTTTATTCATTCTTCCTGTTAGATAGCTGCATGCTTAAATTAATCGCCATATTCTCCCATTTTATCTATTTCACTCGTGACTGATGATCATTTTGAATGATACAGATTCTAAATGGGGATAGACGGCGGGTATTAGATTCTCCATGACTATTCTAGCTAGCTTATACATGTAAATCAACAATTTCAAAACATTCTGATTATTTCAAACAAATTAATGAAACTGAACCACTGGCGGAGTTTGCCCATTATTTTTTTTACAAACCGCTGATTCGAACCTTTAACTTAGAAAGAAATAAACAAATGAAGATATTTTTGAACACCGAACAACAACAACAACAACATCGCCACCTTCTCCGCCGTGCCTGATGATGAGAAAGGGGGCGCCTTGTTCCTCTACCCGCCATCTCTCTTTCTCATCTACCTTAAATTAAAAAACCAATAAAGTCCTTGAACCAGCCTCATGGTGACATGACATCTCATAATACTATTATTACATCACGGAAACCTGTGAGTAGCCAAGTGGTGGATGTGGAGATAACGGTGACAAAGGTGGAATACTAAATATAGCATTAATGCTACTGTTCTCTTTCTCTTCAACATCCCAAAACGTCATCCAACTTGACGGTGTTAACGGCACTGCTTCCACTTCTGTCGACTTTACTATTTTGATCTGCTCAGACGAATAATCTCTAACTTCTCGTTTCACGGACTTTGTTAATTCCTGATTATAAGCATAGAAATCATCATTATCCCTAATTACCCTCTTGGTTCCAGCTGCAGCTTCCTTAGCAGCTGCCGCCGCGGCAGCTCTAACCGCTAGTTTCGCTTCAACAGCATCAAGTGCGGCAGCGGCTGTAGGTTCCGGCTCTGTTTTCCCTGCTTCGAGTGGGAAATTAAGGATTGCTTTGGATCCTCTAAGTTTAAAGGCGGCACGATCGTAGGCTTTTGCAGCTTCAACTGCGGTATCGAATGTTCCGAGCCAGACTCTAGAGCCTCGACGGTTAGGGTCTCTGATTTCAGCGGCGAATTTTCCCCATGGTCTTTGTCTTACGCCTCTGTAATGCTTCTTCTCTTCCACGGCTGGAAGTGGTTGAATTTTATTGGATTGAGTTTGATGAAGAGAAAATTTGTTGTTTTCGACTTCTTGATGATTAGCTGTGTCTTGAACTAACCATCCAAATTTTTCGGGTGCGGCTGCTACAGGTGGGATTGAAGGTACAGCGATTTTCATTGATGGTTTACGGTCACTGAACTTGGACTTTGACTTTGAAGTTGGACTTGAAGAATTGGATGGAACTGGAGGTGGTGGGTTAGTGAGATTGAATCCTGGGAAAGAGGAATTATTATCAGTGATAGAACAAGGTGGATTAGCGTTGAAAGTGAAATTGAAGGTTTGTTGTTGGAAGGTTTCAAAATCGAGAGTGATTGATGATGAATCACAGCTGGAAGTACGGGATGGGACGTTGTCGGTTTTGTGGAATAGTGAATCACTACTATCATCCATGAGATTGGAGATGGAATTGCAGTTATCATAATTTAATGTTGATGGGAGGTTCAAGAATTCATAGTTTCCGAGTACAGGTGAAAGTTCTCCGCCGAGGAGATGTTGCTTGATTAGCTCAAGTGCATCCATGTCTTCTTGATAGTTGTTACCAGAAGTCGCCATCCCTTCTTTTTTTTTTTTTTGGATGATGATATATGATTGAGTTAGCTAGAAGGTGGATTGGATTCGAATTTAGAGAGAAGACTGAAAAGCTGTGGTTGATTGTTTGAAGAACTCAACTGATGGTGAGGAAGTGGAAACTACTGCGCGCATATATATATATATATAATATAGAGACTTAGAGAGAGATGTCCAGATTTCAAAAGAGAAGAAAGAAAACTTTGTTTGCTTTCAAGGAAGGTTGGTTTAGGTACGAACCAAAGTAGGAAACATCCTTCCACCACTGCGTCTATTTTTGTTTTTTTGTGCGCCCACAACCCTATCACAATCTGCCCTCTAATCTAATCTAACTACCATTATATTACTAATTTCCATACCTTGGAATTTTGTCTTTCACAAAAAACAAAGTTATCTTTGTTTTATAATACTGTGTCTTTGAAATGGTGACTGGTAGAGACCGTAGTGTGAATATTCAAACCGTTGCGGGTCCGAGAGGGCCCCCTTTCCCTCTCCGTTCAAATAAAATGACTAAGTCGACTGATCGGACGGCTTATATTCGACGACTTGGTTATTCTGTCACGTATGCGTATACATCTGATCTGACTATATTAAAAGGAAGGAATTCAAATATTTCTGCTTTTTTGCTTTGCGGTTTGTGACACTCGGGAAGTCGAGAGGAAAGTCTCTCTGGACTGACATCAGTTGCTTCGTGTGTGGTTTCTATTGACCTCTATCTAGTCGTCTCTCCTGCTATTTTGGTAACTGATAAAATCAAAGACATCTACGCATTTTCTTATTTTAGAAACGTTGGGCCTACCTGCACCCCATGCCTGCCCAAGGAACGAGTAAGGCACACTCTCCAATGCGCCCATGGTTTTTTTTTTTTTGAAAAATTCAATATGAAGGTTACTATTTTAATTAGTCGAATTAACTTTTAAGTTAAGTGAAAATTCTTTCGTAATTCACAATATACCCCTGTGATTTTCGTAATTCAACTTTAAACATACTTAAATTTTGTCCAAAATTGATGAAACTTTACATGGACGATGCTAAAGTGTTATATTTTGGTCCAATATCAAATTTAAAGTTTTTTAAGCTCACATGTGACCTGTGGGACCCAATGAACATGTGACTGCTCATTGGGTGCCACAAATCATGTATGTCTGATCAATTGCATTTGGAGTAGACTAAAATCCCATGTATTAGGCCCAAATGTAACATAGTATTACAACCCACTCTCTTTTACATTCAATTATTTTTACATGTAAATATTTACTGTAACCTTGAACATATACATACGAATATACAATATGAAACATTGCCTATCTCACAAGTCTAATATGGTATTAGAGCTATCTGATTTCACGATCATCTTCCTGGGAGTGCCTCCATGGCTGATCTAACACCATCGAACGGTTCTTTTACAGCCATCGACAACAATGGTGGCAACAACAATCAACCTGTCACAATCCACACAACAATTCAGTCAAGTGGATCTCAATCAATTGTTTCAGCTGCAACAAATTTTGTTAAGCTAAGTACTCAGGATAATTTCCATCTATGGAAAGCTATGATACCACCATTTCCATAAGAGAAATGGTCTACATTAATACCTTGATGGTTCCCAGGGGCGGCTCGGTAATTTGTGGGCCCTGTGTAGAATATTTTAACGAGGCCTTTTATAAATTAAAATTTAAATATAAAATATAGAATTATTAATTTAATTGTGTCACAATATAATTCTATATTAAGTTATGTAATGACATAAATGTCAAAAATGACAATTTAGACAAACTAGAAGAAGTTTACTTATTATTGAATAATCACGTAAAAATATTGATTCTACTAGCATTTTACTACAAGCTCTTTGAATAAATAAGTGTTAGTATTTGATTGGATAGAAGTACGTAGTTGAAGAGATTGTGATTTACTAGGTAGAAAAAGAAAGAATATCAATATATCTGTATCTTTTTAAATAAATATTATTGGAATATAAACAATTTCATCGATAATTTTATTTGTCTGCTAAAAGACATTAATAGTATTAAATTCAATCAACTGTTATTTATATGTTATAATGAATATGTTAGAAACCTATATAATCTTTTAATTATGTAGACTACAAGATAATTGACTCTACCTACAAAAATAGGTCCCAAAAATTGGGGGCCCCCTAAAATTGGGGGCCCGTTCCATGTCATTATTGAACATGCTCAGAGCCGCCCATGATGGTTTCCACCCTTCCCCCACCCAATTTGTTGATAACATACCAAATTCTGACTATGCCAAATGGATCTAACTAGATCAGTTGATCCTCAGTGTTCTCCTTGTTTCTCTTTCACCTCAAATTGCTGGCCAAGTTATAGATCTACCTAATTTCGCATCTATTTGGAGGAATTACACAATTCTTTTGCAGCTCAAACGGCTGCTTGTATAGGCCAACCACATTTAAAGCTGGCTAGTCTATCTAAGAAAAGGGATGAAGATATCACTAGCTACTACAACAGAGCTAGATGTATCTGCTCTTCTCTTGCAGTTACTGGGCATATTGTGTCCAATATAGAATTTTCAAATTTCGTTCTAAGGGATTTACCTGATGAGTATGATTCCCTTGTTACAAATTTTATTACCCGTCCTAGTTCTTCCATTCCCCAACAGATCTATAGCAGTTATATTAGACTATTTCCAATGCAGTATTACTTTGCAACAAGTTCTAAAGCCTGCATAGTGCATACATATCGATATCCCCTGATGCAGCTACGTGGTGTTTTGGATATCGTAAATTGTAATCTTTTTGCATTCAGGACTCTCTTATCTCTATATGTCATAGAATTACGAACATTCGAGCTTATCTCAAGACTCCTGGTAGTCATTATTATAATAAGGATGATTGCAATTTTTTTTTGAAAAATCGTTTTAGCTTTATGTGGAATTAATTTCTGTTAATATATGACCTTACCGAGCACCGGTCGTCTTTTTTAAGAAAGAAAGAATCAAAAACAGAACGAGGTCATTAATAATCAGATACGAAACTGATTAGTGATCATGTGAGATTACTATAATGTTGGGCGGCAGCTGATGCGTTCGACCGGTTGTTTTAAATAATGCTTGGGTCTGACTCGGTCGGGCCGGTCACCTGCCCTGACCAATTCCCCTTGCTTAGATCTCACACGTGCAAACATGCATATATGTCCGTCTCAGGTTCGAATAATTGATATAATAAAGCAAACAAAAGATGGTCAAAAACAAATATAGTAGATAGATATATAGTATACTCCTATTATATGCATTCATGCATCAAGGTGAAAGAAGCAACCAATATGTTATCGTCCATTCAATAATATCTATTGTTTTTAAATTTTATATATTTATTAAGAAATATAAAAATATTATTTTTATTTTTATATCTATATAATATTTAATTTTATATTAAATAATAGAATAATTATACAAAATATTTTTAAAAATAAAATATCTTATATTTTTAAATAAAATTCATAATATATATTATTAAATGTAAAGAATAATATTATCAACGGCATCTGATTTTTTTTTATTATTATTTTTGACCGGATTCAGACCGGAGATCATAATGTAATTAGTTGAATACGTAAATAGTAGGGACCAGGAAGAAATAAAAGAACATATGGTTGAGGTAAGAATATTTCAATTCTCTCTCATGAAAATGGAGTTTGTAATAAATTAGCAGCTATCGGAGAGTTGTTCGGTGTTAGTAGTGAATTCTGGACTGTTGACCATGCCGGGTCTTGACTAGTGACACATCAAGCTTGAATCGGACTCGATCGAGTCGGGGTCAAAATTGAGTAATAAGATTCATTTTTTGCACGCATGCAATTATTATGTTTGAAGACTCATATATACATTTTTTATACTACTATAATTTACTGCTAAACGTAAAGTACATACCACGTTATATGCGGTTCATTTATCAAATTCAGAAAACAATCTGAACACAAACAATAGCTAGAGGAACGAAAACAAGAAATTACTGCGAGAGAGAAAGAAACAGGTTGTTTGAAAGACTCATATATAAATTAATGTTATTGACGGTTGGTGGGGGTGGATAAATAAGAAATGGAAAAGGGGTAATTTTACTTAATTCCCTTTTTTCTCAAAAAAAATCCTAATTCCAAGAAACAGTTTCTTTTTCAACAGTTTGACATATGATCAGTTGTGGTCGTTAACTCGTACTAATTCTTTTTCATTGCTTGAACTAATTACATACAGGATCGAGTCTTTGTAAATTTCTTCTTTCTCAACTATACTACTCTTTATTTTGGTTTTTTTTTTTCGTTTCCTTTGAATGAACCAAATGCCCCCATTAATTTTTTTACAAAAACAAAAAAAAAATGTGTTGAGTTAATAATCGAGAGAGCTTCCGGAAAATATAGTATCAAAGGAAGTAAAGAGTAAATTAATTATGCTCAGTATTTATTAATGCCTAGAACGTAGAATGCCAAGCAAGGAATCATTAATAAAAGGGCAAGCAGTAGTGGACCCAGAACTTTTGTTTAGGGGGTAAAATTTTTTTTTTGACATTATTGTTCTTTAAAACTTTATGTTATTTTGTATTTTTCAAAAATTTATAAAAACGTTTTATAAATTTTTAAAAGTTTGGGGGACCCGGGCCCCCGGCCCCCTCTGCATCCGCCCCTGGCAGGCAACATGTGGGTGGAGATTAGTTAATTCAATTATAGGGGAGGATAAAGGTTGTAGTCATTTAACAGTGATTGAACTTCTATCTTATTTGTTGAATATATCAACTTGCTATTTTAATAAGGTCTCGAATCTACTTTTAAAACAGCCTATAATTGCGAAATATGCAGTATACACATGGTGAAGTTACCACTTTTACAACTTTCAGGTTGTTCTCTTATATCCAAACAATCCTTCCAGGTCGATCGAATTGTTCTGCAACGAATATAATTAGTATCTAAAAGCGTTATATGCTTTATTGGTCAATATAAGATCTCTTTTTGGCTTTTGAAAAGTCAGATCCAACCATAAATAAGGAGTACTATTTTAAAGGTGACAAGTTGGAGAAGTTTAAGGTTTAAGAATGAACGAATGAGAAATGGGTTTTAACTTAATGGACTTGTTGATCGGTGTAATCATTACTTATTCATAGATTTGTTTTTTAGTTAGTTTTGTGTATCAGTGCATTGAACATTCGTTCTATTTTAGCAATGGGTTTATATAGTGAAACAAAAGAAATATATAAAACGAAGATTCAGGAGAAACATTCGAAAGGAAACATCGGAAGTAGATTCTGTTTATAATAATTACTACACGTTTTTATGTTTTAAACAATTTTATACGTATAGTATGTTTGAATTACGGATGCATGGATCATGGTAGCTAGGTAGGTGCATGGATCTATGATTCGTGCATAGCAGTCCAAGTTGCCCATTTGCAGCCTGATAATTACATAGTTAATTAAGGGTAATGCTATTAATATAATTATAGTGTCAGCTAATAATTATTAACTATATTGTTGGATTGTCTTTGTTTGTGAATTAGGTGCAATGAACATGTGTTCTATTATCGAATGCAAGTTGAGTGGAGGCGAAAACTTTATATGGTGTTATTTATTTCTCATAAGAGTTAATTTAATGCAAGTGGCTGGAGGGATTCATTTCTACAGGCAGTGCGAGGTGGTCGCAGCAAAAAGATAGATTGTCAAACTTGTGAAGGAGCCGTGCCAGTAATGAGCGAAGGTGTGAACTAATTCAGGGCTTAGTAGTGGCGATGAGTGTAGGTGTGCGGTAATTATTGATCCGATGAGGTGGCAGTTCGGGTCAATCGGTTCGGGTTCGGTTCAGTTCGGTTTGATTCGGGTTGATTTCAAATCGTTCAGTATTTGGTTCGGGTTGGATCGGGTCGGGTGAATTCGGTTTGTTCGGGTTGAGTTTGGTTTGTTGAAATTTCGGGTCGGTTTGGATCGGTTTGGGTGACTTTCGGTTTGGTTGACTTTCGGCTAGGGTGAATTCGGGTCGGGTAATTTTCGATTCGGGTTAGCCTCGGGTTTATTCGGTTTTTTCGGGTCTTGGGTCTAATTCGGGTCAATTATTTGGTTAAATTCGGTTGACATTACAGAATCAAGCAACTCAATAATCATGATATGTAAATTTGACTTCAATCAATCTCAACAAGTATGAATGTATATAAAAGATTAATTTAAACTAATAATTATAATTTGCCTCATGTAATACTTTAGTAACCAACTCTAACATAATTATTGATGTAGCTTTAGATTATTTAATAGTTTCATTATATTGAGATGAGTACAAATTAAGTTTTTTGTGGATAGTTATTAAATTTGTATCAAAGTGTAGTAACTTGGTTTTTAATATATTAATAGTTAGCGAATGGAATTAGTTAATAAGTTTTAATGAGTTTTTTTACAGTAGTTAAAAACTGTTAATGATGGAGAACTATTCTGAAGCGTAAAATTTTTGCTACATAGGTAAAAACCTTCAAGTATATTAAAAATTTATGCATTTTGCTAATAAGGAAGAATTTTTCACAAGATTGGATAGAGGCTTGAAAAATTCAAATTAATAAAAACACCTTCAATATATGAATAGTTAATACAAGAATGATACGAATCACTGAAGAATTGGAGTCTAAATATAAAAATATTTTTGGTTCTTATGAATCTATCATTGATGAGTAACACATTATCATCAATTATCATTAGTTCTGCAATTAATGAAGATGCATGATAATTAATTACTTTAAAATTTTATAATGCAATATTTGTGGTATATTTAAAATAATTGTCTTGTATTTAAGTTTGTTAATACTTTTTTATACATACGTCACTTATTAAGTAATGATTAACTGTTTTATTTTCATTGTCTCCCATAATTAATGCAATATATTCTTTCGGGTAACAATGGATATATATATTCGGGTCACACTAGATTTGGTTCGGGTTCGGTTTGGTTGGTTTTCGGTTGATTTCAGTTCAGGTCACTTCAGATTTCGGGTCATCATCGGGTTATGAGTGACTTCGGTTCAGTTGATTTTGGTTCGGATGACTTCGGTTCGGATAGTTGTGGATTGTGGTTTATTCTCGGTTTTACAATAATACGGTTTGGTTTGGTTCGGGTCGGTTTGTTTCGGATTGCGGGTCATTTTTCAAGTTCTAGTTTTCGGTTGAGATTCGGATTCGGGTCGGATTGGTTTGGTTCAGTTTTTCGGGTTCGGGTTACTTTTGCCGGGTTTAGCGATGATAGCTTGCGCTTATCAATAATGGCATGGCCTGTTTCAATTTATTGTTTATTTTATTTTTGGAAACCGGACCTGTTTCAATTATTATCGCTATATAATGGTTAATGGATGTTTATTTGTTCTTTTGAGAAAAAAAATATCATTCACTGAATTACAAGCCACCTCTATAATTTTTTAATATGTTCGCAAAAGCAAGTTCAATCTCATCTATATGTTACTGTTACAAAAAAAAATCTCATCGATATGTTATTCTCACTTTTGGGCACAACTCAAGTTTAGACTTAGAACATGTATAGTAAAAGTAAATTAGAGAACAGTACAATGGCTTGAAATATATCAACCGTCAAAGTATCCTATGCCATTGAGCTAATGTTTTAAGTTGAATTGATACAAATTTAAAAAAGCAATAAATTAGTATAATGATAAGTTGATTATTGATATCTACTAAAATGATGCAAACTATTTTTTTTAAGTGATTGCAGTGATATTAATGTTGAATATTTTTTAGAATACACATTGGCTGGGTTTAGTATGATTGTTTTGTGGTTGTTTTGGTTTGACTATTTTGTGGTTGTTTTATATGTGGCAGTATATTATTGGAGTAGAACGTAGGACTCACGTGGGACCCACGCGGGAACCACCCCAAACTACATATTTATACCAACGGCGAACGCAGCCATTAGGGATAAGTTTTAAACCCATAACTTTTGATTCTAATATATCACTGTATTACCCACCAAACCACAAGTTTGATAAAATGATGCAATCCGTGATTTAATGAGTTGGAAATTTCTTATCTATTTCCTTCCTTTATTACCCTAAAACGTTTCAGGATGAAATAGCTAACTATGAACAGCTAGTTAGAAAACATTTTCTGTTTTTTTTTTGATAATTTACTGCCAAAGGCAGTTTGTGGCAGAGTACGCTTCAAAAAGAAGCATTTGCCAAGTTACAAAGACACCCGGCATAACAAAAAAATACAAAATAGACCAGAAACAAATAAAACACGCGAGATAAAGAGTCAATAAGTAAAACACGGATCAAAGTGAGAGGGAGATTAGAACTCTAATGAGAGACTATCAGAGAGACTAGATGTCGAGATCTCCGGGTCATTTTCTTTATTTTTCTTTTTTCCTTGAACCCTGGCACTTCTTCTCGGGCCTTCGAGAGATTTTGAAAGGTTCTCAATAGATAATAAGGGGTTCGGAATATGCACCTTTAGACGCTTACCAAAACCAAGGCAAGCAACTGCCTCTTTGTTGGTAATTTTATCGGCCGTGTCTTTCCCAATTAAGCTAGCACCGATATCATAATAAGATTGCATAGAGTCAGGTATTTCATGTGGCAATAGAATCATGGTGGGATGGTCTGATGTATTACTGGCCACATGGACTGTGTCAATCGCTTCATTAGGTTCAGAGTTGACTAATTCAATATGAGAATCTGACCCAATGACTGAGTGAGCTTCATGAGAAACATCACACACACCACCAGGAGCATCGTCAATGTTTTTAGGTGCAAGATGGGCAGATAGAGCAAGTTGTTCCTGTAGGGTCTGATCTGGAGTGCACGTCAGACAATTAAGTGAATCCACCTGATTATTGGGACCATCTTCAGGAAAACCGTATTCAAGCAGACGCAGGGTTCCAAGACAACGCAGTGCATCAGAGCTCTCATGATCTGTCTGAGAATCGTTAGTATCCTTATTGGTACAATCAACACTTCTGGATGGGGAACTTGATCTTGAATTTTCCACCTCATCAACCATCTTGTTGTCCTGGCCTGTCACATGCTCCATAGACAGAGTTGGAGACAAGGAAGAAAAAACTTGGAGATTGTTGATTTCACTAACACCCACAGTTGTAGGGATATTATTCGTAAGGACAGTGAAAGTTTCATTAATCAAGGTGAATTGATTGGTTTCAATCCTAACAATCGCCTCTGAGTAGGCTAGAGCGCTTGCTTCTTTGTCTCCCTCAATGGCAATCACTTTTCCTAAGTGTTGGGCAATGGAAATGATATTCTCTGTAGACCATGCCATCAATGGAATTCCTCGGATTATGATATCCACTAGTCTAGTGTTTGGTTGGTCAGAGGGCTCCCAAACCTTAATTTTCCAGTGAGCTTTCTTCTCTAGGAGTTTAATACGGTCTTCAACAGAATGCAGAACAACAACAACCTTATCACCGGAGAGGGGATGATTTCGTCCACTCGCACCCATTTACTGAGCTTAATCTTGAGATGCTCAAAACGAAGATGATTTCCTGTTACTTTGGTGAAGCGAAAACTACACTTTCTAATGCATTTCACAGTCCAATAATTACGTAAGCCTTTCGTTTTGCAAATTAATTGCAATCTAAGAAGCAGCCCGAAGAAAAGAAAGTGTCGTATGTGATCAAATCAAAATATGTATACATTAACATAAGAGAATAGGTTGACAAAACTAGCCTGAGTTGGAACCTAGCTTGATATTTTGCTAGTTGCATCATGTAATGTGCATGTCATGATATCAATTCCGCGCAGACGCTAAACAACAAAAACATCTATGAAACTGATTCTATAAAATATTGTCAGTACTGCCAATGAAATTTACAAAAATCTGTTTTGACTTGGGAAGGACATTACAAAAAAAAAAAAACCACTATATAAGTTATGAAAATATATCAATCAGAAGGTAAGGACATTACAGATAGGAGAATCCGCATACGTCAATGAAAATGGATATTACAATTTACAAATGTGGAGCCGGCATTTAGTGATGACACCTAGAATGCAGTTGTTGTATAGTGAACAAATAAAGAGCACAGTTAATATAAACAAATATAGGTAGAACACAATTTGAAGACGTTCACGAGGGAGAGATTTTTTTTTTCGAAAGGTTAAATCTTTTTTACTAAGCACAAACCGTCATTACATAGTCCCGTATTTGATCAAATCACTCACCATTCAAAACTTTACACCTACCTAAAGATCCCAAAAGATGTGCAACCGTATTTTCCTCCCTTGGCAGCGACTTTCTTGAAAACATTACTTAACCGCATTATATCATCAATCACTAAGCTAACATCAACATCATAAGCACCCGCCCCATTTACAAAATCTATCAAACCTTTACAATCTGAAAAAAAAAAGAAACATTTCGAATCCCTGCCTCCTTTGCCCACATTGCAGCTTGTAGCAAAGCTTTAGCTTCCACCAAAGCAGGAGAATTCCGACATTCTTCCAAAAGAAGTTTCTACAACCCATCAAAACCACCCGCCCTTCCTAGTAAGCTATCACCCCCATACCCGCCGCCTCCTCCACCTTCAAGCTTCCATCCTCATAGACTCTCGCAAAAGTCTCATCAGGCTCAGCAACCCGCCCTTTGATTGGAATATCTCTCTTTCCTACAACACAAGCAGCAGCAAGAAAAGCATCTGCCTGGTGCCACCCTTCCTCCACACTTCTAGCTTGTCCAAAACGAACCTGACATCTTAAAAACCTAATTTTCCAAATGCAGAGGACAAAGTCATAAAACAAACGCGCATCATAACTCAGACAGCGATGCAGAATCCAATCAAGAAAGACCCCATCAGTAGACAAAATTGGTGGCCTTGCAAAAGTCATTCGATACCAGACTTTATCCAAAGCAGAGCATGAAACAAAGACATGCTGATAAGTTTCCTCATTACCACAAAAACATTTCGCAGATCTATCATCTTTAAACCTATACCTAACTGCAGCTCCACATGGCAAAGAACCATGCAAGAGCCTCCACTAAAAGACCTTGACTCTTAACGGCACATGGGTTTTCCAAACTTTTCTTAAAACTGCTGCTAAACTCCCCCTACTCGATCTTTATGGCTTATCACCATTTTTACTAGCATAAGCCATTCGATATGCAGATCTTACTGTAAAAATGCCAGTATTAGTCTCTTTCCAAAACCATTGATCATCCCTTGGCACCCCCCTAAGATCAATTGAACTAATTTCATCCACATCCTCTTTAGCGAACCAATGCCGAAGCAAAGAAGTGCGCCAACAATGACCTACTAGATTAATCAACCATGACACTTTCCTTTCTGATCCAGCCAAAGCAGGAAGCTTCGATGAAGAAGGCCTCCCACCTGGCTTGTTAGGTAACCAAGGAGATGAAATATCAATACTAGCACCACCACCAACTACCCGCCTAGCTCCCTCCTTAATCAACCCAACACAAGACATAAGGGCCCGCCACACAGGCTTAGGCCTAGATCCTAGGGAAGCAGACATCATGTTGCCATCCTTAAAATACCTCACACACAGAACCCTTGAAAGCAATAAATTTGGATTGGTCATAACACGCCAAAACTGCCGAGCTAGCAAAGCCTCATTGAAAACGTTCAAATCCCGAAAGCTCAAACTCCCTAAAGACACTGGTCTTCACAGATAAGCCCATTTCTTCTAGTGCAAACCCTTCTTAGTACCAGATCCAGTCCACCAAAACCTAGCCATTAACTTCTACATCTCACTAATCAAGGATGAAGGTAGTCTCATAACACTCATGACGTAGAGAGGAACAGACTGTAACACATTCTTAATTAAAATCCCCCTTCATGCCTGAGACACCAACCTACCCCAACCTGGATCTTCTTCTGAATTCTCTCACGCACATACTCAAAAATCCTCCTTTTACTTCTACCCACCTTACTTGGAAAACCAAGATACATACCAAAATCTCAACAATCCTAGACCCCAACACCTCTGCAATACCTCCTCTTACTAAATTTGGCACATCAGCAGAAAACATCATACTAGACTTCTGTGATTAATACACTGACCAGAGGCCTCTAAGAAATCATTAAGATATCTTTTAGAGCTCTCACATTGTTAACTGATGCCTGCCCAAACAACACACAATCATCAGCAAAGAACAAACTATTTATCTCACCCTCCAACCCCGCAACTTAAAACCCTTATATAAACAACAGACCCTGCAAATCTTATGGTTGAAGACAAGGCCTCCATACAGCAAATGAGCAGATAAGGAGAGAGCGGATCACCCTGCCTCACACCACGGCTTTGATAGAATGCATTCCTAGGATACCCATTAACCAAAATAGACATAGACACAGTGGTAATACACTTCCTGATCAAATCCACGCACCTAGGATGAAAACTCATAAGCCATAATAATCAACACAAATTTCCACTCAACCCTATCAAATGCCTTTGACATATCTATTTTATATGCTATATGCCCTTTATCCCTAGCCCTAGAACCCCACATAAAATGTAGCAGTTCATGCGCAACAATAATATTGTCAGTGATTTGTCTGCCTTCTACAAAAGCACCTTGGTCCTCCGAAATTACACACGGCATTGCAGGTTTAATCCGATTAACAATTGTCTTAGCTATCACTCTCTAGATAGTGTTGCACAAAGAAATTGGCCTAAAATCGGTCATTGAACAGGCTCCTTTCTTTTTAGGGATTAGGATAATATAAGTGTGATTCAATTGGGGGGGGGGGTGAGTAATCAGAATTAAGAAACCTAAGCATCGTATCAACAAAATCATCCGCTATAACATCCCAAAAAGTGAGCAAGAAGGTACCATTGATACTATCCGGTCCAGGCGCCTTCCTTGGGTACATAGAGCGCAGTGCCTTAATCACCTCTTCTCGCGTAAAAGGCTCTCCCATGGCTAAAAAACATCATTAGGAATACGGTTTTCAACACAAGCATTAAAATGCATATTTAAACCTTGATTTGAACTTGCAAATAAGTTTTCAAAAAAAACCCTTGCAATACCCTCAATCCCCTCCCAGTCAAAAACCAGAATTCCCAAAGAATTTTGTAAAGCACAAATCGTATTGAGGCGTGATTTAGCTTTAAACTGCTGAAAGAAGTAAGAGGAGTGCCTATCATCTTCCCTCAACTACCGTGACCGGGCCCGTTGACACAACCGCATCTCTTCCTTCCACAGCAACCAATCCCGTTGTTTATGAAGCATTGACAACCGCTGCGCTGCAACCTCTGAATCCAAGCATTGAGCTAGCTGATTAATCTCTGAAAGCACAAAGTCTAGACCTCGAAGTTCCTCCAGCAACTGTAACCTCCCCCACCGTCTCAGCTCCCGACCACACGCCTCAACCTTCAACTAATAGCGATCCTCACTCCAGACTTGCCTCTCCCAAACCCTTTTCATCGTTTCTATAGCCCATTACATTAGCCCAATAGTCCTCAAAACGAAAAGCTTTGCCCCCCTGTGCCTCATGGGCCTCAAAACCAGTTTAATAGGCCGGTGATCAGATTGAGACCATCTTAGATGGAAATTAGTTGCTTCTGGGTACAAGGCCATCCAATCTGCATTGGCCAAAAAACTATCCAGTCTACACTGAGTGTTCCACCGTCCCCGTCTTTGATTATTGAATGTAAAAGTATCACCTACAAAGCCCAAATCTCTGAGACCGCAAGCCATGACACATTCCCTGAAGGCCCTCATAGACGCCCGACTGTGGACCCCCATACCACACTGTTCTGAGTTGTACATTACCTCATTCAAATCGCCTCCCACTAGCCACGGTCATTGCCACATCAGACTCAAATCCTCCAATAAGCGTCAGGTCCGCCACCGGTCCTGTCTACGTGGCCAACCGTAGACACCTATAAATCGCCACTCACGTCCCCAGTCATCCCTAACCAGACAGTCTATATGCTTGCTAGAATTAGAGAATAAGCGGACATCCAAATCCTCCTTCCACATTAGGCAAACTCCCTCACTCCTGCCCAGGCTGTCTCCTACAATCCATCGAAACCAACCACACCTCACAGCCACATTACCCATTTCTAAACCTCGCAACCTAGTCTCGGACAAGAAGACAATCCATGGTGATTGCTCACGAACCAGTCGTCGGAGCCAACGAACTGCTCGGGGGTTACCAAGTCCCCCGACAGTTTACCAATAGACAACTTATGGCTCCCGACGGCCCTGGGTTTTTCCAGGGGCATCGATTCATCAGACACCATCGCATCATTTTTGCCTTTCTTAGAAACGAGCTCTAACTTCTCCTTTTCCAGGAATTCTTCCAACGACTGGTCATGATCTACCCATTCCATTTGCCTTTTTTGGCCACATCGCTCCAACTGTACTAGATCAATTTGCACCAACACCGGCTCTCCAGAATCCGTAGAGACATCTTGACTCTCCTCCACAATCACTAGTGAAATAGCACCTCCCCTAACGTCAGCTCGACCAATATCAGCACAATTTTCTTGGACCACCCCAGAGGTCAAGGCTTGCAAAACCGTAGCTCGAACCTTATGAGACACAAACACAGACCTATTACCAAAGATGCATCATCCTGTGGCTCTAGGCGCATACGCCCACCCCCAGCTCCACCTGCGCGAAGCCACAGACCGAATAAAAAATCAGAACTCGACTATTCATTGCGATTAGGGCAATCGCGGGTTCCATGCAGAAAAAGGCCGCAGTGGAAGAAAATACTTGGGAGTCTCTCATAGGTTAATCAGAGCAGAGAAGTCTCCCCATGCAGGGGAACCGTTACATAGTGGTTGCTAACAGAAAGTTTGTAGGGGGAAAGGATGTACAAAATGAATAAAAGAATAAAAGAAATCTTACAACTCTACTACGGGTAGCAAAAATCCCGGTCGGAATATAGTATGAGTAGATTACGACCAAGAGTATCGAACCAAAGGGACTTAATAGAAAATCAGTCCTAATCCTGGTAATAGCTTATTCTAAAATAAAGGAGGGAAATGAAAATATAAATTCTACACTAAAATAAACTAATCATAAATCCTAACTAAATGGTATTTATAATGAAATATCTTTGACTCGGGATGATAATCAACATAAGAACAAGTATGATCACAAAAACCAAGTTGACAAGTTCCGAATTAACCAACTTTTGAATGTGTCGGATAGGTTGCCGGACAAAGGATGCACGGTGCAGGACATCAGACACCCGGCATGTCACCCGACATATTCAAAATGTCAAGATCACTCTCAGACCATTATAGAATCCAGCAAATCTCTTACTGAAAACGAACCAGATTGAGGAGAATAGAATAGGTTAATTCCAATCTTAGTTCTTATTGCCCATCCATAGAACAACAAACTTTAAGACCACTAAGATCCCTTAACCAATTCTCTTAGAATTTTGAAGACAAAGAAGAACAAGTAGCGAACTTTTCCTCTCTACACTAGGAACCAAATCTTAGTTGAAACTCACAAACTTTTATTGATAATCACAAGAGTCTTACAAGGAAAATCATCCCTAACTAAAGAAGACAAAGAATTCCTACTCAACCATTTATACAAAATGCAAGAAGAAAACACAAGAAGAATAAGGAAATGATCATAGCCTTAACCCAATGGAGATTCCTTCTCTTCGCGTGGATGATTGGGCAGAACTTCCTTGGACACCAACACATGGAATGGAGACGAAAGTGGAGTTGTGAATGGAGTGTATAGGGGTGTTGAAGTGTGTAGAGAAGTGCAGCCCTTCGGCCTATTTATAGGCAACATTTTCTCCTTGTGTCGGGTGGCATGCCGGGTCAAAGTCATCCGACACCACGTGTTAAATATGGGTAACTGTTAACGGTCAAAACTGTCAGGCGAAACGTTGCATGTGCCAGATAGGGAGTGTCTGGCACCGTACCCGGCAATAGTCGGATCGTTAACTGTAAATAACTGCCATCGTTTGGTCAATCGTGGTGACTTTTCACTTATGCCGGATAGTAAGTACCCGGCACCATACCCGACAAGGCCTCTTTTCTGCTCCATGCTTGTGCCGTGCAGAAGTCACCCGGCATCATGTCCGGCATCACTTGAACTTTTGACTAAGAATTCGTTCCTTGCATGAAAAACATATAAAACATAAGTCTGCACAAATAAAACACTTTAATTCATAATTTAACATAAATACTATCTATTTAACCTTATTTAGACTAGTATACTTCTAAATCTAATACATAAAATATGATAAGTCTGCGGCTTATCAGCGGTGAATCGGTCTGGTAATATCTATCTTAACTTTAATGCGCATGTAATCCCCACCACTGCGTCTGTCCTCCTCAAACTCTATGAAGCAACCAATTTTGTCCCCAGCCCTTCTAGCAAAACTCGCATGCCAAAACGCGAATGGAACATCGTGGACCCTTACCCAACAAGGTATCCACTGAAAGATATGATCCCTAGGCGCCCTCTCAAGATCCACTTCAACCAAAGCAAGAAGACACCCGTCAAAATTTCACGGGCCTCTCCCTAAGACGCCATGCAACCGCTCTTCGTCTTCAAACTCAAACAAAAACAACCCCATACCTAAATTCTTAACTTTCAAAGAATCCTCCATCTGCCAAGCCCTTCCTAACATCTGTTCCATTGCTCTTATATCAATACTCTTATCAAGAAAAAGCTTACCAATTAAGCAATTTCCATAGGAAGCGCCCGATCCTGCTTCCGCCAACCCCTCAACATCCATGCAAGCCTCTTCCTCAGCAGTTAAAGCCAAATCAGCACACTGCGAGATCTGATCATCAATTTCTTTGTCTTTAGTAGCCATGCAGATGCGAAGTGAGAAAATGAAAAAACAGGAAGAAGAGGAAAGCACGTATTTATCGAAAACAGATAGCGAAAGTTGTTATATACACGCACGAGTGAAGTTGAAAAGTAGTCTATTAGAAAGCATGCAAAAGTGACAATTTAATTATTTGCATGCAAGATCTAAATAGATACTCTCACCAACTTTATCCAAAATCGTTGTTTGTACCACTTCCCTACACACAAAAAGAGAAGTGCTAAGATAAATGCGTCTTGGAAAACGGTTTTAGGGCAAAAGTTTGTAAGCTGAAACACGCAATCAGAGACCAAACTAAAAGGGTGGAAGAGAAACAGACACTTTGCACTTGATACCCATTTGAAAGACGCCCTCGCCTTAGGAGGGGGAAAGTTCGAGAGAGTAATTGGACCCAGACACTCTCTTGAGTGATCGATCCCATTAGGGAGAGATATGTCTCCATCTTATGGAATCGACCAGAGGTTTTCCTTTCCTTTTTTCCAAACGAGTTTTTTTTATTTGAAACAAAATAAAAATACTAAACTGAGTTGACAACCCGCCCATGAAAAACGGCATACAAAATTGTACATAATATATACACATTATAAAAAAACGGTATATTTTGTGAAATAAAATTATACATAAAAATTATACTTCAACTAGATAGTTCATAGTATTTTTTATTTAATATACATATTTAAATTGTTATGTGTACAGTAAATATAGTTATCAAGGCAAAAATTCACACACTATTAATCAGGACTGCTATATACCTTTACAAAAAAATGTGTAATATAAATGAGAATATAGAAAATAAAATTAGTTATTATTAGGCAAAATAAAATTGTAATTATGTACGTCTCAAAATACTATAAATTGTGTTAGATTCTTCTTCGTTATTAAGGCAATCTCAGTGTTATTTTATGGTATATATTTCATATTCCCTTCAAAGTAAGATAATGCGCAAGTAAAAATATAATAAAATCTTCCTAAAGTTTTTTTTTTAAAAAATAATCGATTATAGTTTTTATACGTCGATGTTTGATAATTTCTCTCAGTGATACAATTACATTTATTACAAGATCGTAAATTCAAACTTATACTTTTTATAATGGACGGGAACGGTCTAAATAATTGGCCCCTGGAAATTGGAATGTTGGGCCTTAGGCCGTTGCTCTTGGTTGGCGTTGTGGCTTATGGGTGATATCCTTCGGTAGTTTCTCCATTGGCCAAACACGATACGGTCGTATACGTCCGTTTTTGTGACGATACTTATTAGCACGGAAGTCGTTTTTTATTGGGAAATTTCATGAAATGCCACTATATTTTTGGCTAATTCATGAAATGCCACTAAAAAAAAAAGAAAGTCACGAAATGTCACTATATTTTTTGAAAAGTACATGAAATGCCACTATAGATAGAAAAAAGACAAAAATACCCCTATTAGTTAACAAAGTACTTTTAAAGTTCATAAAATGCCCCTAAGTGTTGAAAATTAATAAAAATTAGGGAAATTTCATGAAATGCCACTATATTTTTGGCTAATTCATGAAATGCCACTAAAAAAAAAGAAAGTCACGAAATGCCACTATATTTTCTGAAAAGTACACGAAATGTCACTATAGATAGAAAAAAGACAAAAATACCCCTACTAGTTAACAAAGTACTTTTAAAGTTCATAAAATGCCCCTAAGTGTTGAAAATTAATAAAAATTAATATCAAAATAC
The DNA here is from genome assembly GCA_023374045.1 of Limonium bicolor. Classification (NCBI taxonomy): domain Eukaryota; kingdom Viridiplantae; phylum Streptophyta; class Magnoliopsida; order Caryophyllales; family Plumbaginaceae; genus Limonium; species Limonium bicolor. Next base: position 25,179,339 of record CM041779.1, on the reverse strand, counting down.
AAAAAAATACAAAAAATTATAAAACTTATAAAAATTATAAAAATTATAAAAAATATAAATAATTATAAATAATTATAAAAAAATTACAAATAATTATAAAAAATTATAAAATTATAAAGTTACAAAAATATAAAAATAATAAAATAAAAATTTTAAAAAATTATAAAAAACTATAAAAAATTATAAAAAAATTAAAAAAATTGAAAAAAATAAAAAAATTGAAAAAATTAAAAAATTAAAAATTGAAAATTAAATATCATTAAATATTAAATGTATATAGCGTATAGCTCTGTAATGGACTAATTAACAATCATGGTAGCCTGTATATTCTATTGCAGTAGTAGTAGTATATCATTCATCTGCAATCACAGCAGCAATATACCTCCACGTTCACGTTTTTAAAAGCCAAATTTCGTCGTTTTCTGTCAAGACAATTTATCTTCTTCTTTTTAGTGTTTTGATAAGCTGGATGATATAATACATAATTTTACAACGGATGCTTCGCATTCTAATGTCTAAAATGAGCTTTACCGAAAGATAAAAAAAATGTCTAAAAGGAGGATACATTGCAATAACAAATCTTATACCCAAACCGGCAGCCTGATTAATTATATAGGACGATCATATGTCCATTTTTTTAATATACATATACATACATAATTTTTAATTTTTTCAATTTTTTAGTTTTTTTCAATTTTTTTGATTTTTTTATAATTTTTTATAGTTTTTTTATAATTATTATAATTTTTTATAATTTTTATAATTTTTATTATTTTTTTAAGTTTTTTAATTTTTTTTATAATTATTTATAATTTTTTATTTTTTTAATTTTTTTAATTTTTTTATTTTTATTGTATTTTGATAATTTTTATTAATTTTCAACACTTAGGGGTATTTTATGAACTTTAAAAGTACTTTGTTAACTAATAGGGGTATTTTTGTCTTTTTTCTATCTATAGTGGCATTTCATGTACTTTTCAGAAAATATAGTGGCATTTCGTGACTTTCTTTTTTTTTAGTGGCATTTCATGAATTAGCCAAAAATATAGTGGCATTTCATGAAATTTCCCTATTTTATTTATCATATTTTAAAAGAATACAGTATAAATTATTGAAGACAACTATTTAAACACATAGGAAAAAATCTAATTCTTTTAAACAAAAATTACATTGTTCTTGCATAAGGTTTTTACTTCAGAACAAAAAAAGATGATATAAGCACCATCACCATTAGTTATGATTTGGATATTTGTGAGGGTAAAATTACAAATACATCAATAACTCTTCTATCCTACTATTTTTTGTTCTTTTTTTACTTAATAATAGTAAGAAATTTTCCTAAAATTCACATATGTTATAATACATCAAAACTTCTATAAAATTCTCATAGTTTGAGGATGAGATAAATTTATAATATATGAATATACAATTTTAAAAGATTAATAGCAAACTAACAATATGTACAAATTGGAACAAATTTTATATTTTCTCATAAGTTTTTTATTATTTAAATATTAATATTCCATCCATATTGCTTCCCTATTTCATTCGTTTTGTTAATTCCGTATCGCGTACTCTCAAACTACTTCACACATATAAGAGCCAATCTTGTCACAGGCCGACTCGGTCAGTTTTTAGAGGGAGCTGGGAAAAGGCCTATCTTCGCCCATTGGTCACTATGTAAACCAACGAGCCAGTGCATGACTGGCTTTTGGAACTGTTGAATACCATGGATGGTACCTTCTGTCAAACAGCTCCGTTGGATAGACTAGTTGGCGAAAAGCACTGCTTCTCGTTCGACTTGAAATCCGCACAGATAGGTGGTTTTCATGTTTTACTTTACTTGAGGTAATCGTGCTTTGAGAGGGAGGGAGTTTACGTCAGGCCTTGTCTGAAGCCTTGGCGTTGAGCTCCTTTGATTTTCTTTGGGGTCAAATCTTGCTTGTCACAACCAAAATTCACCACTTCTATCAATCAATGCACCCAAATATGCTTTCTTAGATAGACATAAAGATATGCTTTCCCATACCTAACGTCATCCTAGTAAGTTTAACACCCCTGCTAGGTTTCAAGACCATTCCCTGGTAAGGCCTCATATGCAACGTTCGTCATGGAGACTATTTTGAGCTAGCTATCCGTAGTTGACAACCCCTTTACCCAACAACCCTTACTGAAATTGAATGAAAGGAAGACCCATAGAAGTAAGCTTGAGCCATCTCAGCGAAAAATACCCTACCATAGAAAGGTACACAATTGCACCCTTTCTTATTCAGCATCACTTGGTGCACTCTATAAGTTTCTTTACCTTCTTGAGAGTAGAAGCAAAACTACCCTATCTTCTTACTAAACCGTTTTTTACAACCTTGGGTCAAACTTGCCTGAATGGTCCTTTGACTCTCGCAGTCGGGATCATTGATGTAGCCTTCTCTAGTTTTGTCGTCGGTCAAACATGTTGGTATGTGAAAGTAGAGGTGGAATTGGGTTGATGTGTTAGGTTAAGGTTAACCCATACCTAATGTTTAAGAATATATTGACAAAGCCTAACCCTAAAATATCAGGTTACAATTTTCAACCTAAACCTAATCGTATAAAATCATACAACCCAAATGCAACCCATTTAATCCAAAATTTTCTAAATTCAACTTTTTACAATTTTATTTATTTTAAATCCAAATCAGTTATCAACTTTTATAAGATTTCCATTAGATTCTTAAGAGCTACGACTGATTGTGTTGGCTTCATCCACCCTAATGCGATTTATATAAGAATTTTTTTTGACGGTCTTATAAAAAAACTTATTTATCATTGTTTTTTTTTCAAAATTAGTAATATATTAATTCACAAGGTCAGGGAAGCTCGCATATAATGATCGGGGTCTAGTCTGGTTGGATACGAGAAGTACAACTTATGATGCACCACCATCGCAGCCTAACTGAGCCGCAAGGGTGTTCCATCCAAGTAACAGACCACAAGAACACTAGTAGGACATTGACTAAACATCCCATATCAGCATAGAGAATAAGATAAATACTAAACTCATACCTTGAAAACCAAAAAACAAAACAAGAAAATTAACCGATTTTAGATAATTAAATTTTGACGGTCTTAAAAAAAACTTATTTATCAGATTGTCACTCATATTTATCAAATTGTTGGATGAACAAAGAAAAGTGTTTCTATTGTTTTTTATATTTATTAAATAAAATTTGTAGAGTTATAAAAGAATAAAAGTGACATGCTAGTATATGTGTATTACTTATTGTATTTTCTTTTATTAAAATAGAGACAATGGGTCAAGTTGAGTTCGGGTTAGAACTTGTAATCATATTTATCCTAAAATATTAATAGGTAAACCAAACCGACTCATAAAATAAATAGATCAAAAATCTCAATCAAAACACATAATTGCACTAATTTGCCAACCGAAACCTAAACCGGCCTTTCGCCATTAAGAAAGCATCATTCCTATTTCTCGACCGACAACTACATTGTTGAAATTGCTTTTTGAAAATTTTAAAGGACCCTCGAGATGGATGGATGCGAATTCAATCCACTTAAAGAAAGTAGTGGCAGACCTATATTGCAAGTTTTTGAAAAAATATAAGTATATGTGTGTCTATATATAGTAAAAATAGATAATAAATGTTAGATAACTAAATAATGTAGCTCAAATATGATATTTTGACATTGAAATTTTGGTTGATTATATTAGTTACTACAATAATGGTGGAAAAAGCATCTCTACTCATGAAATATATTAAGAGAAGAATTGGTTAGTGATAATCTAAACACTTACCAAATGTAATTTAAATATTGAACATTATAAAATTTTAATTTTAATATTTATTTACTAGATTTTTATTCGGTCAAAGTGCCCCCACAGGTTTTATACTCTAAGTCCGCCACTCGAAGAAAGAGAGCTCGTTTTATTTTATTTTTTTATAATTTGGGCTTATAGCCATTTAATTAAGTGTAAAGCAACATTTCTTGGTAACCAAGTGGACTGGTATAATAGGCCTCATTAAAACCTCTCCAAGTAAAACCCGATGGGAAAATCTTGAGGAGGAAAAAGAGTGCTCACCACGTCCAAATACAACCCTAATCATCAAACTAACAAAGATACAATCAAAGCAACCATATGTTTTCCTTACATCACTTGCCTATATTACAACTTTTCAAATTAGTAGACCACAATTAGCATCCAAAGATACCATATACCTTTTTGACGGGACTAACACTTCGTTGGAGTTCCTCATGATTAGCAACTTAGGTGCCCAATTATCATCAAGAATTGGCCTTCCTCTCATGTGTATCACATGGGGCATATACCATAATTACCGTGCTGATTAGACCCTCTTCCCCAATAATTTAATATCGAACATTATCCATCACACTCCTCTTTATGTTCTTTGGGTCCTTATTTATTCTTCATCCCATAGGACAATTATGTCTTCTGATCTTCCTTAGCTTGGTATTTGTTCCCATGCAAGGCTTGAGTTCTTTTGCCCTAGTAATGTATCTCTTCCCTTATCTTCTCTTATATTTTTAGGGCCCTATCTCGATATATTTTGGAGCCCTATTGCCACCGGCTTTGTCGACCCATCTTAGTTCTTTGTAATCAGTTGCAATTGGTCTCGTATATTTTCTTTGGTGAGTGATGGATTTAGGATTTGGCACCCTAGTTGATGTAGCAGGTTGACACACTCCTCCGCCTAAGCCTCTATGTTAATAATTTGGTCGTTCTCATTTCTGGCTCGTGTCGTCTCCTTTGTCTGGGTTTTTGGAGGGGTATTGTGAAAGAGTTCAACAAATAGATTAAGCCTTTTCCCCCTCTTGCATCAGACTTTTTGAGGTTAAGTGTTATATGAATAGGCCTTTTTCTTTGTTTTTTAAACCATTCTCACGCACCGATTTAAAGGACATCTTTTCACCTTCCTGTAGATGGGCCTCATCATTTTGCTTCTCGTGATCCGCATTATCATTTTCTTCTGTTAGCACAGTACCAGAAACTTCAGCATCTCAGGAATGAAAATAAATCGTTTTCCCCATTTCTGATCGAATTAAGTCTCTTTCCTCCGTGACATTCTCGCTCTCAGGTTTTGAATCCCCTCCCGTCATGATTTGTGGTGTTTCCTGCTCTACAAAATGTTTTTCAATCTTGGCACTTGAGACTCCCCCTTTTTATTTTTGTCAACATTATACATATTCCTAGCATCATCATTACTTAGGCGCGGCGCGACTTCAACTTCACCAGTGGGGAGCGGCTCCAGCAGAGCGTGTGTCTCATTTTCGGAGAGTGTGCCTCCCGTGACCACTTTACCCTCTCTATGAACATTTCTTTTTTGGGAGTCAACAAAAGTTGCTAGGGCTTCCCATGGCAGGTTAACCGCCTTATTCGGTTAACCAGTTTCGGTTAGCCAGGTCTTCAGTTTTTTAAAATTTAATTCCATTACCATTCAATTTAGATTGGTTAACATGCAGGATTCAGTTAACCGTTAATTTGGTTTTCTAAAATTCAATTCCATTACCATTCCGTATAGACTGGTTAACCTTTAGTTCGGTACGATTTTATCGGTTAACCTTGTAGCCGTATATTTTTTTATTGATGAGACCCATAACATTAATATTATAATACAACATTGATCATTCACCTAATCATGAGTAACAAATCAAACATATGTGATAAAAATATATTGTATATTCCCTCAGTAGCTAACATTAGTTATTATATAAGGTCAACATTAATATTTGAAGTTTTTCATCGTTCATATAATCTGTTAACCACGGGTTAACCGTGTGGTTAACCGTTCTAAAAAATTCAATACCGTTACCGAAACCGAAAGCGAAACCGGACAATTTACACGGTTCGGTTAACCATACTGCAAGAACCGATACGGTTAACATGAAAACATGTATGGTTCACTTCGGTTTCGGTCGGATACCGTGGTTTTGAAATTTTTTTGGGCAGCCCTAAAAGCTGCTCCTCGTGTGGGTCACTTGACCACAAACACTAACGGCCTCGTCGTTTTGTACCCCACCACATTCAGTAGAATTTTTATCTGGGGATTCAAAATGCCTTTTGCCGGTTGAACTTGTTGCACTACCTTGGGCGTCGTTGTTGCAGTTCTGCTCCCCGTTTTTGTCAAACAGCACCTAGTCAGCATTTTTAGAGTTTTGTTGACTTTGTGAATTTTTGTCCTCATCCCTCGTTAAATGTATTATACTCTTAGAGGGATCTGTGTTCTTGTGATAGGGAGACTGATCATCCACTTCAACTATATTCACCGGGAATCGTTGGCCTTCAACTTTGACAATAATCTTTAAGTTGATCATCTGGAGTGGGGATGTCTTAACTCGGATTCGAACCTCTGCATTTTCCATGAAGTTGTTGTCATCGTCTTCAATCTTAATTACCTCCCCAATTGTGCGATCTTTCGTACATTAGTCCTATTCCAAGCATGAAGGGGGATACCTCGGATGATAACCCCATGTTTACATTTTTCCACTTGATCATATACCATCCATCATCGTATATCCATGTCCCCATGATCCTTGCCCTCCGTTTGTGCGTTACTTATTATATCTTCTGCTTCACTAGATGAATTATAGACAATGAGGTACTTTTTCCTTGAGAGGGCTAATAGTCCGGCGACATCAAGCCATCGATCATGCATGAGATTCAACGCATCTTTTGCATTCTTCTCTTCTTAGAGAGTGCAGACAGGAAAATGTTAGTGGTTGGAACTGGTGTATTTTAAACAATTGAGAAAGAAATTAATAACTTAAATATCTGTCGGGCTGCAAACAAAACCCGGTCGCAGTAGTATAGTAAGACAGAAGGGGCCGGGGTCAAACCGTGGGACTTATAGCGAAATAATATAGTACCTAAGCTTTGTCACAAAAAGGGGGGAATTGATTAACTTGTTTTTGTAAAGGAAAACAGCAGATAAAATTAACTGAGTAGAAGATAAATTAAACGAGACTCCGGGTTCAGGTTTATATAATCTGATTAATTATGCTATCTCTACTGGTTAATTATAATAGTTTGGCAAAATTCCTGTTATTATCTTAAAGACTAAATCATAGACTCGAAAGACTCGTTTACCAAAAAATGCTCGATCTAATCTAGATTTGAGCAGAACACATGTAAACGGATTAAGTACGAGGAATTATATTTTGCATCTGAAATTACTAACTTATTTTATCAAAATAAGTTTTCTACAGATTTATCGATTAACTAACCTGTCTATTTATCATTGATCTGATCAAAATAGACTTTGTAAAGCATTTTAATAAATTCATGAAATTTATTTAAAAGGCGAGAGAAAAGCTTTAATCGTAACAAACTGTATTTAATTAAACCGGTAAAAATATAGATTACATAATTAAACAAACTATAATTACACCTTCACCCGGAGTAAATCCTCTTAGCCCAACATAATTAAAAAGACAGAATAAAGAGTAAAAGAAATCATCTAGGAAAGATAATTAATTCAGCTCCACTATTTTGACTGCTAAAATTTGGACAGAGGTTGGACAGAACAACGGTATGGAAATGGAATGTTTTATGGGATGAGGTGATGTGTGGATTTTATGTGGACATTATGTAGATGAGATGTATGATTTTTGGAGAGGAAATGGTGATTTTGTGGAGGAAAAATGGCATTAGTTTGGGGGTGGAATGAGATATGTATTAATGGAGGGTTATAGGTTTATTTATAGTGAAAATGGGGTAAAAAGATAGTGTATGTCGGTGTGTGAAAAGATAAAATAATTTATCTTTTCACACCATGTCGATGGTGCCCTGTACGCTGTAAAATTCGTTGTGTCCGAACCAGCGTCCGGACCAGGCTGGTTCGGACATGTCGACGGTAAGCGGAGCTTGCTCCACGTGTGTGCGTCCGGACCAGCTCATCCGGACACTGGTCCGGGCGAGAATTCATTTGTCTCTAAAATATTCGTTTCAGCTCCGATTTAATCCCCGTTTGTTGCGTTGGATCCTCATGAGTAAATCTACTTAATTACATGGATTTTTCCTACATTGAACATATAAAATTCATTAGTTCATATCAAAACATAAATCTTAGGAAAAAACGCATAATAAGTGGGAAACATGTGCTTCAGATATTGCAATTCATAAGGTATTTAAACCCTAAAAGTCTATATGTTTTGCACTTATCAAACTTCCTCACACTTAGCTTTTGCTTGTCCTCAAGCAAAATAAGAATTAAGCTCCCGAGGAATTCTATAGAATTAAATCTTTGGGTAAAAACAAACGTCGAAGGGAATTAAACATAATAACAATCCTAAGATTAACCTTTGCTCATAACTGTAAGTTCCTTTCTTTTTAGTGGAAACAAGCTCTTCAAACCAAAAATTTGGAGAAGTTAAATCATCAAGAATGAACACAAATTAACTCCGGATCTTTCCACCATTTCTTTCCTTAAATACCCAGAAATGACAAGGGGTGTCAAGTATTGCCTTATTCCGCAGTACCTTTCAGCACCACATACTCATGATCTAAAAAAGTTTAAGCTCTTTTTTTTCTCTTAACAAACTTTAATAGCACTGTTTGCAAATTTATTTTAAACCCTGCAGACTTTTCTCTCCATTCTTGTAGCAGTTTTGGGTCTTTTATCCCCAGATCAAATGATCTTAGGTAAATGGGTGATGAAGCACCCCAAGGACTTAATAACCGAATGGAAGAGGCCCGTTTCAGTTTAAACAAAAATATTAGATCAGAGGAGTACCTTGCCTTATTCTTCCATTCCAAACTTTCCTTTCATTCCAAAGGTACCGAGTTAAACCAATTCAGACTTTATAATTAGCTTGCACAAAAAATAATTTTTATAATGAAACCATGAAAGCTAACAATTATGAGCAAAACTAATCTTAAAGTTTCTTACCATGCTTGATTTTTCTACAAAATATTTTCACCCGTAAATCTAATGTCTATATGTATTAGATCAGCTAACACATTTTCAGGGAAAGGTCTCTACTTCCTCACACTTAAGAGGAACAATGTCCTCAATTGTTCAGTTAAAAATTTTTCAAGTAAGAAGACGTTTCAAAATGTGTCATACTCATGGAGGATGGCGGTCAAGTATTGCAATAGAGATAAATCAAGTAAGAGGAGTAAAACGAACTTAACATAATTTAAATTGTGCAAAAATTAAAATAAACAACTTCCCTTATATCCTTGGATTTGAGAAAGTAGCCCTTCCTCACACTTAAGCTTTTGTCGGGGGAACGTTCCTCACACTTGCGTTATGCAAGTGCTCAACTTTGCAGATGGAACGTCTTATTGAAACATTTAAAAGGAAAAGATGCTATTATATAATAAAGATAGTGCGTAAACTGAAACAAACCAAATAAACAAAAAACTGTCAAATGTTAGCAACACATTAAATAAATAACAAAGTAGGGAAGGAAAAACAAAAGAGAGAAAACAACTGTCATAAAATCACTCAGGTGGTGGGTAGTAAGCCTGCCACTGCTGGAAGTCATGGAGCAGAGTCTCATAATTATCCTGTGATTGGCGTGCCTGCTCCCGAAGTTGGCTGATCTCAGCTCGGAACGACTGCTCCATCTGCTACATCTGCTGCTGTGTGCGCTCATGCTCATCCCAGGTCACATACCCTCTCCTGGCCTCTGGGAATGCCGCATACTGCTGCTCCTCTGCTGTAGTGGAAGTAGGGACTGGCTCTGACGGTTCCTCTCCAACATCTCTCCGCCGCTTCTGAGTACGCGGAGCCGCCTGCTTAATCCATGTCGTTCCATCATAGTCAAATCTCATTCTTTTCATGGTGCCCATGTCAATGGGTGTCCTAGAAGTGGAACGACCTTCCTCAGCTAAGATCACTCCCTGCTGCCTGAGGAAGTGGCAGATCATAACAGGGAATCCCAGCCTGTGACGGTCCTTGTGCTCGATGATGTAGCACAGATGCTGATATAAAACGTTGGGTAGATATGTGAGTGCAGAAGCTCCAGCAAAAGAGGGGTTCACGACTGCCTGGATAAAATAGCAGTCGGCCTGGTTGAGGTCCGAAGAGCGTCGTGGCGTGACATTGGCCACCAGAAGCGCGAACAGGACTCTCTCGCGAGGGTTCTGTAGTAGATCAGTAGGGATGACCTGCTTAGTCTGGTCATCTCCTCTTCGTCTGCGCGGTGCCTAACTGAAAAGCTCATTGTAATGACGATCTGCTGCATTCAGAAACTCATTAAATAACTACAGCTGATCATCATCCTCACTCATAGGAGGAGCAGGGTAAGGAATCCCTAAATATGTAGCGATGTCCTCCACCCGAATAATGATGTCCCTCTCTTGGACCCTGGAGTGGATGGTTCCCTTTTGGATACGGGAATTCGCATAGAAAACCCGTACCTCACGTGGGTAGAAGAAACCACCCATATCTAATAACTTTACCCAATCATGTGCCTCCAGAAGCTCGGGTAACCCAAGCTGGTGCTGTAACTCCTGTGCGACCGATCGTTCAGGTTCAATTTCACACTCTAGATTGAACCAGTCTGCAGCTTGTTGCGATACAAAACCCGGTGGGGGGTGCCTGACTGGAACTAGTTGCGGCATTTTTACTCTTCTTCGAACGACCAGTAAATTTTCTCAACATCCTGCTTAACATAAATTAGCAACATAGAAAACAAGTAGAAAAATAGTATGAAATTCAAACATAAATAAATAAATATCACAAATTCTACCAAAATTTCGACAGAATCTCCCCTAAAAATCTTCAATTCTCCACGACTAAATTCAATTAATATTCAAGGTAATGCAATACCGTTATCAAACAAATCCACTCACAACATCGTACAATCATAAAACCATTCAGTTACAACAACAAGGCATTATAGAATCGAAAAATGGAAATATAACAATACCATTTTCGAAACTATTAAACCTCAATTTGGAATTCAATCAAAAACACCAAAATTGAGTATAACAAGTGTATAATTTACCTTGTGGGAGTATAGGATGATTGTAGAAGAAGAAATCGATGACAAAAACGCAAGAACAAGCTCAAAATTTTCGAAATCATCCTCCTAGGGTTCGAACATTCAGATGCAGATTTCTCCTTGTGTGGTTGATGGTTTGTGGATTTGTGCTATAGAAATGTAGAGAATTGAAAAACGAAGATTTCGGTACCAACCTTGCTCGATTTGGTGGAGAAATGAAGAATTAGAGCAAAAGAAGATTGAGGCGATTTTAGGGGCTGTTCGTCGTCGATTTGAAATTTGGGGAGAATTGTGCACAGACCGATTCGGACGGTCTTTTTGATTCGGAAACGCGTTCTGTCCGAACCAGTGTCCGAACTGACTGGTTCGGACAGGCCAAATGTATATTTTTTTAATTTTAATTTATGTAAATAAGATAGAATAAATACTCAAAAATTAAAAATACAATAAAATTAAAATATTTATATTAAAAATAATATTTAAAATACCTGATAAATATTGGGTTGCCTCCCAGTTAGCTGCTCTTTTTAACGTCCTTAGCTAGACGCCCATAATTTTATTCTGTTTGTGAGGAGTTGTGGGTCGGGGTACCACAACTTCATATAGTCAAGCTGCGTAGCTGCTTGAGTTTGTGTTGAACTCTCCATGGGAGAGATTTCTTCTTAGATAGTGCCGGTTTTGAAACTGGAGTAAAAGTGTCATGCTGTTCCTGGACAAGAGAAATTCTAAACAAGTCAGTTGAAATATCAGTAGGCCAAGTATACCTCTTTAGACGGGCCATTAACTTTGAAAGTTTCGCCCTTCTTGTTTTGTAGTTCAAAGGCACCATATGAGGTCACCAACAATCGGAAAGGACCAGCCCAATGAGATTTGAGCTTCCCAGGGAAAAGCTTCAATCTTGAATTATAGAGGAGAACCAAGTCACCACTTTGAAGTCTCTTTGAGGATCAGCTTGTCATGGAACTTCTTGGTTCGTTCCTTATAAATTTTAGCATTGGTAAGCTGATCCTCAGCTCTTCTAACTCAGAGAGTTGCAACTTCTTTTCTCCCAGCAGTCATATCAAAATTTAAGGCCTTGATAGCCCAATAAGCCTTGTGCTCAAGCTCCACAGGAGATGGCATGCCTTTCCATAAACCAATTTAAAAGGTGACATACCAATGGGGGTTTATATGCTGTGCGATAGGCCCAAAGAGCATCCAGTTTTAAGCCCAATCTTTTCTGGAGGAGTGCACCGTCTTTTGGAGTATCCATTTTAACTCCCTATTGGACACTTCTGCTTGCCCATTCGTCTGGGGATGGTAAGCAAGGGCAACTTTGTGGTGTACCCCATACTTAGCCATCAATGCATCAATGCTTCGATTGCAGAAGTGTGTGCCTCCATCACTTATAATGGCTCTAGGGACTCCAAAGCGGGTAAAGACATGCTTCTTTAAGAATTTTACCACCGTCTTTGAATCAGCATGTTGGCAAGGAATTGCTTTAACACACTTGGATACGTAATCCACTGCCACCAGAATATATTGGAATCCTTGCGAAGAGGGGAATGGTCCCATGAAATCCATTCCCCAACAGTCAAAAAGTTTGACCTCTAAAATACCTTGCAGAGGCATCTCATGTCGCCTAGAAGTATTTCCCATGCGTTGACAACTATCGCAACTGGCCACAAAGGCTTGGCAATCTTTATGTAGTGTGGGCCAATAAAATCCGGATTCCAAAACTTTGGCTGCCGTCCTATGAGATCCATGATGGCCTCCAGCTTCCCTTGAATGACAAAACTCTAGAACACTGGGTACTTCATCATCTGGGAGACACCTGCGAATTATACTATCTGCACAAACTCGAAAGAGAAAAGGGTCTTCCCAGATATAATGCTTAGCGTCAGATAAAAATTTCTTCTTTTGAGCATAGGAAAAATCACGAGGTATAACCCCAGAAACAAGATAATTGGCTAGGTCAGCAAACCATGGCTCGTGCACCGTATTCAAAACAAAAACAGTCTCATCCGGAAAAAATTCATGAATTGGTACACCATCATCAGGAACTACCAACCGAGACAGATGGTCAGCCATCACATTTAATTTACCACTTTTATCCCTTACTTCAATGTCAAATTCCTGTAACAAGAGAATCCAACGAAGCAAGCGTGGTTTGGCCTCTTTCTTAGTAAACAAATATTTAAGGGCAGAGTGGTCAGTGTGAATAATCACTTTACTTCCCCATAAATATGATCTGAATTTATCTAAGGGAATACCACTGCTAGGAGCTCTTTCTCGGTGGTTGTGTAGTTTCTTTGAGCATTGTCTAGAGTTTTGCTCGCATAAGCAATAACTCGTAGAATCTTGTCTTTCCTTTGGCACAGAGCTGCCCCTACTGCAAAATCACTGGCATCACACATAATCTCAAAGGGTAATGACCAGTCAGGTGAAACAACAATGGGAGCAGCTACCAATTTTTGTTTAATTAAATCAAAAGCAGATACGCAATCATCCAGAAACAACAAATGGGGCTTCTTTCAGAAGCAGATCAGTTAATGGTTTTGCAATTTTAGAAAAATCCTGAATAAACCGTCTATAAAATCCTGCATGTCCTAAGAAGGCTCTTACTTCTTTCACACAAGTTGGTTTTGGCAATTTCTCAATTACCTCCACCTTGGCTTGATCTACCTCAATCCCCTTTGCAGATATTATGTGACCGAGCACAATCCATCCTTGACCATAAAGTGGCACTTCTACCAGTTGAGGACCAGATTTGTCTCCTCACATCGGCCTAGAATTAGATCAAGCTGCGCCAAACAAAAATCAAAACTAGATCCATAGACAGAAAAATCATCCATGAATACCTCAATGCTCTGCTCGATGAAGTCTGCGAAGATCGCCTGCATACAACGCTGAAAGGTGGCAGGAGCATTGCACAGTCCAAAGGGCATTCTTCTATACGCAAAGGTACCATAAGGACAAGTGAAAGTTGTCTTGTCTTGGTCCTCTGGCGCAATAGGAATCTGGAAGTACCCTGAAAAACCATCTAAGAAACAATAATACTCCTTTCCTGCCAATCTTTCTAGCATCTGATCGATAAAAGGAAGAGGGAAGTGATCCTTCCTGGTTGCAGAGTTCAAACGCCTATAATCTATGCACATGCACCAACCAGTGATTTTTCTTTGAGGAACAGCCTCTCCTTTGTCATTTACTACCGCTTAGATGCCTCCCTTCTTTGGGACAACCTGTACAGGACTTACCCACGGACTGTCGGAGATAGGATAAATGATGTCTACGTCTAGGAGTTTCAGAACCTCCTTCAGGTTAGGGTTAAGACGACGCTGGGGATGCCTGATAGACTTGTAGTTGTCCTCCATATAGATGTGGTGTGTGCAGTAGGATGGGTCAATTCCTTTAATGTCAGCAATAGTCCACCCGATCGCTGTTTTATGTTGTCTCAGAACTTCAAGTAGCTTGTCTTCTTGCCTTGTAGTTAAAGAAGATGATACAATAACTGGAAAATTTTTATTAGCTGCTAAGAAGGCGTATTTAAGGTTCGGAGGTAACTCTTTAAGCTCAAGTTCAGGTGGTTGCTCGACAGAAGGGATTGGTTTCTTAATTTCTCTGTCAAGTCGCTCCATCGGAGGGCGATAGGCTTGATATCCTGCCTTCCCTCTTTCCACTTGGGCTAACGTGGCATTGACCACTGGATCTTCAGTTTCTTTTTCCAGAGAAGCAACGAGAATGTGCTCCAATGGTTCAGTTTGAGCCTTCATGCAGAAGGAAAGAGAATATACGTCTTCGTAAGTGGGAGAATCGCAATCTTCCTCATCATCATCAGTCAAATTTACCATCATCAAGGGGTGAGCTTCGTTGGAGGATTTCTTCATCATTTTCCTCATGTCAAATTCAATCTTCTCATCCTCATACCGCAAGGTGATTTTACCATCATGGACATCGATGACGGCCTTGGCAGTACTAAAAAAGGGTCGACCTAGAATGAGGGGTACGTCAACATCGTCATCCATATCCAGAATGACGAAGTCGGCTGGGAAGATGAAACGATCAATGCCGACTACTAGATCTCGGACCATCCCCATCGGTTTGACTTCCGATCTATCGGCCAACTGGAGTTTGAACGGTACAGGTTGCATCTCTCCTTCTCGAACTTTTAAGAAGGTAGCGTATGGCATAATGTTGATGCTGGCCCCTAAATCGCACAAACCACTTCCACAATCTATTCCACCGATAAAGCATGGGACAACAGGGTATCCTGGATCTGTCTGTTTAGGAGTAGTGCTCGAAGGAGGGCAGCAGAGCACTCCTCTGTGAGATGGACAGTCTCCTTATCGGTCTTCTTCTTTCTCTTTGTCAGGAGATCCTTTAGAAATTTCGCATAGTTGGGCATCTCCTGCAGGCATCAATTAAAGGAATGTCTAGTGTCAGTTTCTTAAAAATACTCAGAAATTTTGCAAACTATTCGTCAAGATGCTTCTTCTTCATCCTATTAGGAAATGGAAGCTCCGTATTTTTACGAGAAGAAGAAGGAACATCAATAGTAATTCGAGACGGAGGAGAGGGAGTAGGAAGGATAGGAGCCTGTGTCTCAGACGAAGGGGTGGTGGAGGAGTTATGCCGTCCTCTACGCGATCTTCATTGCTCGTTTCTGTATTCAGTTTCCTTCCACTTCGTAAGGTGACAACATTTACCTCTGTGGTTCCTTGAAATGTGTTGCTGTCATCTCCTTCTCTATATGAATTGCTTTTGCATGTTCACGTGGATTTGGATTGGTTTGTGAGGGAAGTTGGCCAGATGGCCTTTGTTGGGTAAGGAGTTGTTGAATCTGAGATTGCAACGCCTTTTGATCCTTCCGGAGAGTTGAGACTTCCTCCTGAGTGTCTCGAGATTTGTTCATCATCGCTCTAAACATCTCTTGTATCTGACCCATCTCAGACTCTGGATTAGATTGAGGTTGAGGTGGTCTGCTAGAAGATGCAAGTTCACCGTATGGAGGTTGTTGAAATTGCCTTTGGCCTCCTTGGTAATTCGATTGTGGCCTGTAGTTTTGGGAAGGCTGGAGTGTACGTGGATTCTGGATGTTGTTAGTATTACCGTATCGGAGATTAGGATGTACATTCTGCTGCCAAGGTTGTCGGAAACCTTGATTATTACCCACATAATTTGCTTCTCTGGCTGCCTTCAATTCTTGTAACTTGAGACATTGCTCATAGTCGTGTGGCCCGCCGCATTGCGTGCAAGAAACATCAGGTGATGATAGGGATAGAGGAGCATAGCCTGGAGGGGTTGTAGATGATCGAGAGATCATCGACTTTGCTTGTTGGGGGTAGGAGTTCATGGCCATCTACTCAACTACTTTCTGCAGGGTGCTTATTTTTGTCGCCTGCTGCGCATTGCTCTCCATGAGTTTCTCATGGCTTTTCATCAGCTGGTCAAATTTATTGTCACTTTCTCCTACATGGTATAAACCTGGTGTGCCTCTTGATCCACCTGTGGCCCAGTCTCTGATCTCTTCGCAGAGGGACTCTATCCCATTCAGAAACTGTTCCCCTGGCTTTTTCAAAATGTTAGCACCTAAAGAGGATAGTACCATTGTTTTGCACTGATTGATTAAGCCTTTGTAGAACAATTGAGATAATTGTTCTTTCGTGAGACCATGGTGAGGACACGTCAGCAGTAGTCCTTTGAAACGGTCCCAAGTTTCACAGATGTTTTCTGACCCTGGCTGCTTGAAATTGTAGATCTCAGCTATCATTTCCAACGTTCGGCTTGGGGGCAGGAACTTGTCGTAGAACTTGGTGGCCATTTCATCCCAAGTACCAATGGTACTTGGTGTAAGGCTGTGGTACCATTTACTTGCATTTCCCGTCAGGCTGTGAGGGAACAAGGACAGTCTGGCGTACTGGAGTACTGCGTGGTGCGGTTAGACTGTTGGCATGCTGCAGAAACTTGGTGACATGCAACAGTGCTTCGTCAGGACTAGAGCCATCGAACATGCCTAACTCCTTTACACATCGGATCTGATGATATGGCTTCAGCTTTTGCCACTCATCGTATTCGGATGGGGTAAGGTGGGGAAGGATGATGGCGGGCTGTTGTCCTTGATAGATGGCCTGTTGATGTTACGAACTGTAGCTGGTGAAGATGTCATATCTGCTTCCTGGTTAGATTCTATCACCGTGGTGGTTATGTTTTGTTGAGATCGTTTCTGCCTTCTGCGCAGAAAGGTTCTCTCGATTCAGGGATGTAGCAACCTTGTTGATTATTAATATGACCGGAAGGCTGTGTGACCTGGTAAAGGCATTCACCACTCAAAACAGAAAAAGAAACTTGTGATGTGATAAATAAAAAAGAAATAGGGAGGGGGAATTAAACAGCTAAAAAGAAACAATTCAATAAATAAAATAGAACTACTTTTTTTAACAAGAGTAAAAACCGAAAATAAATAAACAAAAAGGAATAAAAATAAATGCAGTTTAAGTAAATAATAAAATTAAAATAAAGAAAAAGGGCAAAATTTAAATTGCTGGAATTTAAATGACAAGGGAATTTAATGACAGAAATTTAAATGACATAAAATAAAGAACATAAATTTAAATGACAATAAAATAAAGAACTGGAATTTAAATGACAGAAATTTAAATTACTGAAAATTAAATGACAGAAATTTAAATAACTGGAAAGTAAATGACAGGAAATTTAAATGACTGGGAATTAAATGACAGTAAAGTAAATGACTGGAAAATAAATAACTGTAATTAATGCGATATTTAAATTGCTGGAAACATTAAATGACAGAAATTAGTAGAAATAAAATAAACAAACAACTAAATAATATAAACAGAATATTATAATATAGCAAGTGAATTATCCGGG
The DNA here is from genome assembly GCA_023374045.1 of Limonium bicolor. Taxonomy (NCBI): domain Eukaryota; kingdom Viridiplantae; phylum Streptophyta; class Magnoliopsida; order Caryophyllales; family Plumbaginaceae; genus Limonium; species Limonium bicolor. The sequence goes on along the minus strand of CM041779.1, from coordinate 25,161,498 downwards.
GCTTAGGGACTAGAATAAATCAAGTCCCCGGCAATGGCGTCATTTTGCAGACAGGAAAATGTGAGTGGTTGGAACTGGTGTAAATTAACTGAGTAGAAGATAAATTAAACGGGACTCCGGGTTCAGGTTTATATAATCTGATTAATTATGCTATCTCTACCGGTTAATTATAATAGTTTGGCAAAATTCCTGTTATTATCTTAAAGACTAAATTATAGACTCGAAAGACTCGTTTACCAGAAAATGCTCGATCTAATCTAGATTTGAGCAGAACACATGTAAACGGATTAAGTGCGAGGAATTATATTTTGCATCTGAAATTACTAACTTATTTTTATCAAAATAAGTTTTCTACAGATTTATCGATTAATTAACCTGTCTATTTATCACTGATCTGATCAAAATAGACTTTGTAAAGCATTTTAATAAATTCATGAAATTTATTAAAAAGGCGAGAGAAAAGCTTTAATCGTAACAAACTGTATTTAATTTAACCGGTAAAAATATAGATTACATAATTAAACAAACTATAATTACACCTTCACCCGGAGTAAATCCTCTTAGCCCAACATAATTAAAAAGACAGAATAAAAAGTAAAAGAAATCATCTGGGAAAGATAATTAATTCAGCTCCACTATTTTGACTGCTAAAATTTGGACTGAGGTTGGACAGAACAACGGTATGGAAATGGAATGTTTTATGGGATGAGGTGATGTGTGGATTTTATGTGGACATTATGTAGATGAGATGTATGATTTTTGGAGAGGAAATGGTGATTTTGTGGAGGAAAAATGGCATTAGTTTGGGGGTGGAATGAGATATGTATTAATGGAGGGTTATAGGTTTATTTATAGTGAAAATGGGGTAAAAAGATAGTGTATGTCGGTGTGTGAAAAGATAAAATAATTTATCTTTTCACACCATGTCGATGGTGCCCTGTATGCTGTAAAATTCGTTGTGTCCGAACCAGCGTCCGGACCAGGCTGGTTCGGACATGTCGACGGTAAGCGGAGCTTGCTCCACGTGTGTGCGTCCGGACCAGCTCATCCGGACACTGGTCCGGGCGAGAATTCATTTGCCTCTAAAATATTCGTTTCAGCTCCAATTTAATCCCCGTTTGTTGCGTTGGAATCCTCATGAGTAAATCTACTTAATTACATGGATTTTTCCTACATTGAACATATAAAATGTATTAGTTCATATCAAAACATAAATCTTAGGAAAAAATGCATAATAAGTGGGAAACATGCGCTTCAGATATTGCAATTCATAAGGTATTTAAACCCTAAAAGTCTATATGTTTTGCACTTATCAGAGAGTAACAACAATAACACATTAATTTCTCTAGGCACATTTCATGTCTTCATCCGCTTTGACATTTATTGATAATCTGGATAGAGTCGGGCTTTTCTCTTTTCGAACCCAATTTTTCCTTGTTTCCTTGCATTCGTGTGTTACTCTCGACTTTTCTAGCTATTCTGCAAACTTTGATCTGATCCTTTCTCCTCTTGCTTTATGGCATTGGAATTCCATTCTAGCCCAAGTTTACTCCTGTTAATGATCCAGCCTCTTATACCTTTGATCACTCGTTTTGCATCTTTTACGTGGTGGACATCAGCAAAGGCAAAAGCTTCTGGGATCATTTTCTCACCTTTCTTCATATGTAGATTCTGGTCCATCTGGCGAATCTGTTCACTATTTTTCCCAGTTGATACTTTGACACTTCTCTGCTGATGTTGTCCATGAAGATTGTAGTAGGAGTATTTTTCTTCCAACTTCCTCGGGAGTGTATAGGTCTCTCCTTTTATAGCGTGTCATCTCTTGAGGGTATGTAGTTGTATTGCTTCCATCTTCGCTTTCTTCCTGGCCTTCTATCTTCCGCATATGTCGAGTGTCTTCTTCGTTCGTATCTCATTTGGCGTCTCCTCTCTCTCTCCAAGTTGTTGCTCTGGCTTAAGTTGGGGGGGAGGTGCAGGGGTGAGTAAAAGGTAGTTGGTTTCTGAGACGGCTGGGCTACTGGGGCTTTGAGGGGCGATTTCTAAGACGGCTGGGGATATGAAGGTGACGGTTTTGTGAGGTCGAAGGAGGGAAGGCTTGGGCGGCTAGGGTTTTTAGGGCGATGGGTTAGTGGTGGTGACATGGTGGTTTGCTAGTTGGTGGCAGTGGCGGACCTACGTTGGGAGCTGTGGGGGCACGTGCCCCCACAGGTTTTTGGAAAAAATATAAGTATATATATGTTTGTATATAGCAAAAATAAATAATAAATGTTGGATACTAAATATTGTAGCTCAAATATGATATTTTGACATTCAAAATAGTTCATTTTTTAAACTTTTGTTGCTTCTATTAGTTACTACAACTATATCGGAAATAGCATCACATCCTTACTCATGAGATATATTAAGATAGAAGAATGATGTAGAATCAAACATATTTAAGTATTAATAATAATATTATTAAATATGATTTTCAGATTATAAAAACCATATAAACAAATATAATTTAAATATTGAACATTATTGTAAAATTTAATTTTAATATTTTATCTATTAGATTTTTATTCAGTCAAAGTGTCCCCACAGATTTAGTACTCTAGGTCCGCCACTGGTTGGTGGGGCTAGGAGAAGCGATAGAGAGAGAAGAGAGCGAATGATCGATACTAAGGGCGGCCACTGGTGATGATGATCGTTGAGAGTTCGTTTTATGTGAGGAAGAAAACCAACTTGGAAATTGAAAGGGCATAAGGAAGTTGAAATTAACGTCTAATGAAGGTAGGGTATATATTTACTCAACTTTATAATATATACTCCTATATATGAAAGCTACTTAAGCTTGCAAGTTGTTAATACAACACCAGTCCAATTAGACGTTTCAACTATTGTTTGTATTATAATATTTTATTGTTTTTTTTCAATTTTATTAAAAATAAATACCAATTGATCTTGTTTCATAAATAGAATTTATTGCAGACCAACAAACCATGAATTGACCCAAATATTAACAACTTTCATAAACCAATCAATCTAATCTTTGAACATGTCTAGTTAAAACAATGTAGAAGTAGTGTGTACAACTTAGCCCTGCCGATTTTTTTTTTTTAATTCACAATATGCTACTAAAATTTTTCATAATTTATGATATATTCTTTTTTTAAAACTTGTCCTTCATATACCATAAAAATATTTTAAAATTCACAAAATGTCACAATTTAGTAACATACGTTAACCATCCCTAGAAAATGACCATATTACCTATAACAATTTTTTTTTTCATATTTTTAAAATTTTAATTTTTTTAAAGTTAGTGCTTTATTTAACTACTATTTTTTAAAAAAAATTCATTTTTGCAAAAAAGTGACAAAATACCCCGTTTTTTTACAAAAAAGTTCATAATATGTCATTGTTTTAATTAAAAGTTCACAATATATTTTTTTATAAAAAATTCATAATATGTCCTTATTTTCCTTTTAATAGCTGTTATTTCTATTCAAACAAAAAACCATACTACAACTCGGCTTGTAGTTTCTTTCAATGATGGACATCAGTGATGCAGAATCGATACAACCCACGTTCTATAGTAAGACACTCTTTTAAAGAAACCACAGGCCGATGAGTTATAATATGCCATGCCAGCCGGTGATGTGATTATGAAGTCGTTACCTGTTTGGCGATCATGTTGGTCAGATCTGTTTCGTCGTCCATTTCGCATAATATTATTAATTATCTTGGTCCGAGCCTTAGACTTGCCTATTCGTATAAAAGTAAATAGAATTAATTTAACTCTGCAAACTTACTGAAGTCATCATAATGCGACGGCTTCCCACACCTTAATCTGTTCGACTAATTATGCTAAACATTATGCTCCTGAGTATCTGACCAATTCCTTTGATAAACTTAGTGGGATCACGATGGGAGTTGGACAATACAAGACAGTTGAAAAAAAAAATCCAAAAATTACATCACACAATCGTAAAGATTCAAATAGATGAGAAATACATAATAAATAAATAAATAAGAGTCAAAACCCAAATGATAAAGTATTAATTTTTCTTCTTTTTCTAACTGTAAATATACGAGTGAGTAGTAAAATTTTCATAACGATAGTGTAATTTTTTGATACCATAGGTAGATAGTATGATTTTCCAAAATAACATTATTCCAATTTTCTTTCCTAATTCCTATCAATTGGAGACTTGAAAAGATAATATTTCTCATTTTGCCTTTCCTAATTCCTAGTATATAATTCCATTAAAATTGCATAATAAATTTGAATAAGTAGGATGAGGGATCTAATATTATTATGTGTAGTCTTGATGGTATCTAGCTAGTCTATTTATAGAGTTAAGCTTTAACAAGTTCTAAAAATATAGTGGTTCAAATTAAGTAAAGTTACTTCGCGGATAAAGCTCATTTTTCTAAAATGGGATTGAATGAATCAGTCTTTTAGGGTGCACTAAAAACAGACTTGATTAATGTGGGATTTTAGTCCGTAAAATTAGAGAAGATTATAAACAAATTAGCTAGGGTTGCTGGCGTAAGTCACATTTCTGGGCGGCACAAACCCTTCCCTGGTTGTGATTGTGAGAGAGACAAGCGATTAACAATGGAAACCAACCAGCAACAACAACAACAACCTCCACCATCAGATACAAAACCTTGTATTTTCACCTCCACGACAACCACTTCCACAGCATACCCAACAACAACATCACTCTCCTCACAGCCGGCACCACCACTTTCCTCCTCTGCATCATACCTTCATCTCCTTCAACAGCAGCAACAACAACTTCAACTATTCTGGTCACAACAAAGACAAGAGATCGAACAAGTGAATGACTTTAAGAATCATCAGCTCCCACTTGCTCGGATTAAGAAGATCATGAAAGCTGATGAGGATGTTCGTATGATCTCTGCTGAAGCACCAATTCTATTCGCAAAAGCATGTGAACTCTTCATCCTTGAACTTACGATCCGTGCATGGCTCCACGCGGAGGAGAATAAGAGAAAAACCCTACAGAAGAATGACATTGCGGCTGCCATTACGCGTACTGATATGTTTGATTTTCTTGTTGATATTGTCCCGCGGCCGGAAGAGATTAAGGATGAAGCATCTGGGTTGGTTGGTGGGATCATGACTGGGGCTGGGATGGTAGCTCCGGCCCCAAGTGTAGGTGGTGTAAGTGTTGCTAGTGGTGGAATGCCGTATTATTATCCACCGGTTGCTCCGCCTCCGACGGCAGTTATGATTGGGAGGTCGGGGATGGATCCAACATTAGCGGCACCGGCGGGTATGTATGCTCCCCCGCATTCACAGAATTGGCAGTCGGTGTGGCAACCGGCTGAAGATGGTGGGTATGGATCTGAGATCACTGGTGGAGAGAGTCAGCAGGACGATGTTAACTGATATGAAAAAACAAGGATATCGCCTGCGATTGTGGAACTCCATTTGCAACTAGACTCTAGTTTTGGTTAGTTTTCGAGTTTTTTTTTAAATTACATATGATTTGTTAAAAGAAAATTTATTTAATCAGTTTTCTTGTTAACAGTTCCAATAGAATTAAAACCAAAATCGAGTTATTAGTTAAGGCGAACATTGCGATTCACCAAATTTCTAGTTCTATTTCACCAGATTTTGTTTGTGTTACATGAATTCAATTTCTGATGAGCACCGCTAGTTTTAATTAAGCAATGGAAATTCTAGTACTTATCCTTTTCTGGTCGATTTATAGAACGGTTTCCATTCGTGTCATGATGGTCAATTAAGAAGATTTAAGATACAAAAACAACCAGTCAGAGCATAGGGAGTATATACAAGACATGAACCGGAACCGGTAGGATGGAAAGTAGGTTAACAGGTGGACAATAGTGTAATATTTATATCCAACCGACATCCAGATAGATGCAGAAATAAGGTACATAGAGGAACAAGGTATCGTAAAAGAGAAATAGTGGAACCACCCTAAATAGATGCAAAAAATAGGGATTTCAATATTGACGTGAATCTTAAACCAGACCTGTAAGCGACCCGTAGAATATCGGGTTCGGGTTGAGATTTTTAACCTGAAATGATTTTTGGGTCAATCCACTCCGGATTTTAGAATTAAAAATATATAAACTATCCCAGATTCAAGTCAGGTTTAGATTGACCTAAACTGTTTTCGGGTCAGGTTCGGTTTGAGCTCAACCCGACCTGAAACCCCAATTTTACATCCCTAGCATAAAGCTATTTTCAACGCCAAGGCCAAAAAAAACCTTCACTGTAGAGTGAATTCCATCTTGTTTATAACTAAGAACTATAATATTAACTCTCACTGACGTATGTTGCTTTTTCGAAAAAATGTGTTAATTTTGTTTTGTTATTATAGTGATAGATAGTAGTATATTATTTTGATTATATGTCATATAGGAAAATGTCAAGAACCCCTAAACTGCTGTGCATGCTCTTATGCATTATAACAACCGAAGACAGAATAATAAGGCAAATTAAACAGCATTAGTGTTCTCCTTTAATGATTTCGTATAAGGTCCAAAAAAGGTGGTCTTCCCAACTAATTCCCTTTGACTAATTATGATGGTGAAGGTTGGGTGTAGCCCTTTTTGAATGGGTCACAAGGACTTAGAAAATTAATGATCTGATTCGGAAGTAAGACAAAAGAAAACAGTATGGGAAAAAAATCTACTATATTCTTACGTGGAAAAGTCAAAAGTGTAGTCAAGTCCGGGATATTTGAATTTGAATGTCAAACGTTGAAAGTTTGACCAATACTAAATGATCAAGGTAGCAACAACGGTTCTCTACGACCTGCACGTGCACATAGACAGAACTGAATGAATCTGTGTGACGTATTGATTGACTACAGTCTCAATCCTAATGAATACTCCCTCCGTTCCGCATTGACCTTCTTCTGTACTATTTGATCATTTCGTTTGATTTAAATATTTAACATATAAGATAATATAATTTTACAAATCTAAATTTATAATTAAATCCTTACGCCAAAAATTATATGTTTTAGAATTTTATTTTATAAAATAATTTTATCATATATGTTTAATATTGAAGTGGAAAAACGTGCCAAAAAACAAACAAGAAAGTCAATACAGGACGGAGTGAGTATGTGGTACTCTTACATTTTGCAGTAGCAGACGGTCACCCCGCAAGCCCGCGTATTAGTTGGTGTAGTCTGTCTATTTGGCAGTCAAATCATCAATTGACTGGATTGTTTTACTGAATGGACTGTTTTTTTACTATATTAATTATAATTGATTATAATTTTTATAATATAAGTCAAAAATGAAAAAAAATTATACCATTGTTCATCTAAATTCAAACTCTTCAAAATAAGACCAGACATGGATATGCTTTGACAACTTTAAAATTTTATATTATTTACAAAATAATAATAATACACTACAAAACAATAATGATTTTATCGGTTCCGAAGTTTGTTATCTAATTCACCACATATTAGTTAATAAATCATAATATCATTTTTAATGAATCATAAAATCAAAATTAATGAATCATATCTTTATTTTAGTGTATCATCACAAATATATAAAAATAAATATTTTTATGTAATAATACAATACAAAACAATATTTAATATGTATGAAAAATACACGATTCACTATATTAGGTTTAAAATACACCATACAACAATAATAATACACTACAAAACAAAAAAAATTATTTGTTCTGCAGTTTGTTATGTAATTCACCACTTATTAATTAATGAATCATAATATCAATTTTAATGAATCATAATATCAAAACTAATGAATCATATTATGATTTTAGTGTATCATCGTATACATGTAAAAATAAAAAATTTAAACAATAATGCAACACAAAACAATATTTGGTACGTACAAAAAATACATTATTCACCATATAAGGTTTAAAATACAGCATACAACAATAATAATACACTACAAAATAATAATAATTTTTATCAGTTCCGAAGTTTGCTATCTAATTCCTCACTTATTAGTTAATTAATCATAATATCAATTTTAATGAATCATAATATCAAATTTAATGAATCATAACATCATTTTAGTGTATCATCGGTAACATATTACAATGACAATTTTAAACAATAATACAACACAAAATAATATTTGGTAAGTAAGAAAATACATGATTCCCCACATAAGGTTTAAAATACATCATACAATAATAATAATACACTACAAAACAATGATAATTTTTATCTAGTTTTGAATTTTATAATCTAATTCCCCACTTATCAGTTAATGAATCATAATATTAATTTTAATGAATTATATTATGATTTTAGTGTATCATCGTATATATGTAAAAATAATTTTTTTTAAAGTTGTCAAAACATATCCATGACTGATCTTGTTTTAAAGAGCTTTACTTCAGGTGAATAATGATATAATATTTTTTTATTTGAACTTATATACTAAAAGTTACGATGATTTAAAATTAATACAAATTTTCTTTTTATTACATGTGTCATATCAGTAGTCCAATCAGCATGTGACGGGACTGCCACATAAAATGCCGTATAATGGTTTGTGCGAGCTGACTGTTCGGTCGAATTTGCCTTGTAGTAGTTGGTGCTAATTATTACCCCATATTTATCTGTTTCAAAATATTATTTTATTTATCGATCCAACGAATCCAGACAAGAGAATTTTTGTTTATTTAATGTAGCAGTTTCTACCATTGTTGACTGTAGAATTCACATAGTGCCATTCTGGTATAACAATAAATATACAGCCATTCTGAGCTACACCTGCATGTAGTCAGGATGGCTACATCTACTGACATGGTATGCTAAAATTACTTCACTTACTAACATGACAATTAGTATGTAAAATAAAAAATTAAATAAACTCAAATAGGAGAAGTATATTGGTACATACGGGGCGCACGTCCCGTTTTGATTTCCTTTTTTTTTTTCTTTTTTTAAATTTTTTTTCTTTATCACAAAAACTTTAAAGTATTGTAACTTTTAATATATATAAATCCAAAATGAAAATAAATTATATCATTGTTCACCTAAATTCAAGCTCTTCAAAACAAGACTAGTCATGCATATGTTTTGACAACTTTAAAAAAAATTATTTTTACATGTATAGTGCACAAAACGTAAAAGAAAACTTGTACAGATGGTCATACAAACATGTACAAATGTTCACTAAAACATGTACATCCTCACGTAAAAACATGTACATCCTCACATTAAAATCATATAGATAGTCATATAAACTTGTACGAATCATTAAATATGTACATCCTTAAATTAAAACCTGTACATATAAGGAAGAACAATTGTACAAACGGTCATACAAACATATACATATGACCATACAAACATGTACAGATGTTCATTCAAGAACATGTACATTCTCACATTTAAACATGTACATCGTCACATTAAAACATGTACATTCTCACATTAAAATATGTACATACATCCTCACATTAAATATCATGATGTACATGTAAAAATAATTTTTTTAAAAAGTTTTCAAAACATATCCATGACTGGTCTTATTTTGAAGAGCTCGAATTTAGATGAACAATGATATAATGTTTTTCATTTTGGACTTATATGTTAAAAATTATAACAATTTAAAAATTTTATGATTAAGTAAGAAAAAGAAAAAAAAAACTGCTGCAGTCACGCGTGCCCCTCCTCCTTCACGCACACCCCTCCTCTGGATGTATGTAGCTAGATAGCTACAGTGATATGTAGCCAAGAAAATGTGATAAATATATATAGGCCCCATTCTTTTGCATGACTCATAATCTAGCTGATGTCAGTTGTCAGCTGAAAGTTAGAAAAAGTAGAGGAGAAAAATAGTTGATATGACAATTGATGTACATAACATACAGAGACAATAAACTAGCTGATCAAATAAACTCAGTGCAAAAATGGTTGGATAAGGTTCATAAGTCAAGACAACGTGGAAATCACGTTAATGAGTTTAGACGAGTTTGCTTCGCAGTCAGAAGCTTCATGGAAAAGGCATGATGATAAGCAAGTTGTAGATGTAACTTCCATGTTGGTCATGTCATAATAAATCAGATCGTGGCTGAAATTAATGATAAACACTTACGGGTCGTTTGGTTATTGGAATGTCAATTTCTAGAATAAGATTACTGAAATGAAATTCTAAGAATAGAATATGACCTCATTTGGTTGTTATAATATGAATACTTAGAATTTGGTGTTTCTTTTGTTTGGTTGGTAAAATAATGACAGAAATAGACTTAGAATAAAATATGTAGTTACAAATCTATCATTGATAAGTAACACATCATATTATATTTGTTGTACGATAAACTATAAATTTTAATTATATATATTAACTTGAAAATATGTAATAAATATATTTATAAAAGAATAATTAATGAAGTTTAATTTTCATAATTATAAGAATAAAAAAATAATTCAATCAAGTATTTTTTAAAAAAAGTTTTACTATTTAAATTTTATGGATAATATTAAATTGATATTATGAATATAAACTTGTAATTATTGAGTATATAGAACATAAAAGAAACATTATACTAGAATGTAATATAAATGTGATTAATATAATTTGAACATCATACTACTTGTTCAGATGCGGATAAATGTCTTTTAAAACTAATACTAATTATTCAAGTTTAATAAAATATTCTACAAGGAAAAGAACAAACTAATAAAATTACAATGTAAAATTTTAATTATATTAAATTATTATACTACAAAATAGTTGTAGTATATTTCAAAATGATTAATTATAAGTATTGAACTTGTTAAGTAATGATAAATTATAAAACTATTTGTACAAACTATTAGGTTTAACTATATATCAAAGTTATTATAGATTATACCATGGTTAAAATTAAAGAATAATTTTATATGCTAATATACTTTTTTTTCATTTCTTGACATATCGAGTATTAAATTTAAGTTTACGTTTTTAAATTTCATTCAGTAATATTTTATTTAATAGAATATATTTTTTAACTAAAAATGTACATTTAAAATAAAAATAAAATAATTGTTGATAGCTATACACATATATTCGCTTATAGTCAAATATTTTATTAACGGTAAGATTTTTTTTTAATTTCAATGGTATTATTTATTCCATTTAAAATTAAAATAACCTAATTTTAAGTATTAATATATTTAATTTTTTATATTAAATACTAATATATGATATATAATATTTTGTTTATATATATAACATATAATATATTTGCTCATAATGAAATGGTTTAATTCTTTATTTTTTAAATATATAAAAATAATGTATTTTTATATTAATATTTATATATATTATAAATTAATTGTAACTAAAATACTATTGTAGAATATTAATAAAGAATATAATTGAATATCTACATATATTTTAATGTTATCGAGTATTTTGATAATCTGGTGACTCGCTTGGAATAGCAATTCCCAGCGTTTCAGTAGGTAATACTATTCCCAGTGAGTTACCTGCAAATTGGAATAAACACAATTCCTGAAATTGGTTTTCTTCGTACCAAACATGGGAATAGCTGCAATTCCAAGAATTGTAATGTTATTCCCTGGTACCAAACGACCCGCTAGAACTATTGAGTTTCACAAACAGAGAAATGGCTAAAGATGAGTACATGACTACAGGGCGCTGACGTTGAAACTTGAAAGGTGATGATTAATGGCCCATAAGTGTGTATTGGGCCGATTGTATTATAATAATATAAAAGTACATATATGTCTGTAATGCCCACTTACTAAAACCCTACTGTAGCCTATATATACTGAGTGGTTATCTCTATTACAGTCAGTTAATACGAGATATTTTCTCTATAAGTTCTACACGGCTCCATTCATATCGTTACTGTGGTATCAGAGCCATGCTAATGGTGTTCACCTGAATTTTTCTCCGATACTCTCATTCTTCTTCCCGTTTTTCTTCGATCTCCTAAAGATCTTATCTGCCATGGCTGATCTAGACTCCACTGGCTCTTCAAGAGATGGATCCACCGCCACCCGGTACTACTCCTTCAGCTTCTCCTACATCACAAGTAAACGCACATTCTCAATCTATCTTATCGGCAACAACAAACTTAGTTGAGTTGACACAAGACAATTATCGCATTTGGAATGGTGTTCTTACTACCTTCTTGCGAGGGAATAATCTCTACCAATTTATGGATGGATCTAAATCCTAATGGATCCCAGCTAGATCAAATGGTGCTTACCATTATCTATGCTTCTCTTAGTGGTTCTATGACTGGCCAAGTCATCGGTATGAAAACCTCTACCAAAGCCTGGAACTACCTTAATGAAACTTTTGCCTCATAGAGTAATGCTCAAGTTAGACAATTGCTACATCAACTTGCTTTTATTGAAAAACTTCCAAATGAAACTATTACTACCTATTATAATCGGGGTCAAGCCCTGGTTCACTCTCTTGCCCTCTCCGGTCACTTTATTACTCACCGGGAATTTCAGTGCTACATACTAAAGGGCTTACCTATTGAGTATGGAGCTCTAGTCTCCAATCTGTTAACTCGATGTGAGTCCTGTACCCCAGCCCAATTTTATAACTTCATGCTGTCTAATGAGACTTGGATCTTACAACACCAGAAAGCCACATATACTCCCATAAACCTTAACTCTACTACTTATAAGTCCTCATCTCAAGGAGATGGACGGGGGCGTTGGATTTGAACCCAGTATAACTCACTCAATGTTTCTATCCCTTACCACTACACCACCACCTACTCTTTAATATATGGGGTCATTATACTACATACATATAAAATCTAATTATTATACATATCGGAATCTTTGGGGTCACGTGACCCCACGTGATCCCCCTTGCATCCACCCCTGCCCCTTTGCAACACCCTTCTCATTAAACTTGTACTAATCACTCTCGTAGCATAATTAAAAACGTCTCGCAGCGGTAATTAAATAACAAACATCCTTAATCGGATGTCATATGCCATTATTCACACATGTGAGTAAAGAAGCAGAAACTAAATACAATACTTACAACTATAACCGCAGTGATGAACGAGATATTTACAACCACTAAACATACTAATCCAAAGTCGAATATACAAGACAAGTGGGCAACTATTATATCCCGAATACTCACAATAACAACATAATACAAACTAAAGTTCAAGTGCGGTAATTAGAACAAGAGCGTTTTCTACCCAAGATTACACTCCAACTTCAACACGATCAATATCTTGAAAATGGTGTCGTGTAGGCTCAGCGAAACGCTGGGTATGCAAGGCATGATTCTAGACCTTTTCGGTCACTAAGGTCGATTAACCGTCTTAACATTAGATTGATTACAAGCTTTGTCCGATGTACAGTTATAATAACTATTGTAAATATCATGCATAAACACTGAGTCATCCAATCAATGCATTCACTACATTTCACAAGCAATAGTTGCATAAACGAAGATATCGAATAAGTGCAATAAAACGTGTAATTGCTTTTAACGAACGACACTGGTACTTGGATTAGTAATCGGCCTTCAAGGCCCCATTAAATCTCATCACGTTTATTCTTATAATCAAATGGGTGTCATGTTAGGACAACCCGTAATAATCTTTTAAATGGACAGTCGTCCTCCGTACACACAAAGATGCTCATTTTGCCAGGGGTTCGAAGGCCGCGGGTCTTCTACTGTGCCTTAATAAGGCGTCCTTGAAAAGACCGTAGTCGTGTGCCAACAACAGGTACCATCTGACCAACGATCTATGTAGGCTCGTTTGGATTTCCTAGAGCGGGACCCGATCGGGTAACCACTCGGTGATCACAATGCGCAACCAGCTAGTTCGTAAACTATGCTGGATTTCTCTCCTCATCACATACCAATTCTCTCATAGTATTAAGTACCTTAATCATTTCCTAAGATACACTCTTAGTTTTATGGAGAATACATTTTATAAAGCTGCCTTCGAGGGCTTACGCAAATACCTAGAAGTAGTCTAGGTCATATTCATGTTCGAGATCCATGCTCTAGAGACCGGTATAGCCGAGTCTCGTTCCTAAGTATTTTACTTAGGTTAATGTGATAGTAATAACCGTCGTACTTTGATAGGTAACAACCACTTTACTTTTATACTCGCATATGTACATTTATATAAGTCGATCTATAGTCAACATAATATTAGTCCAATGGACATTCGCGCACAAGTAGATAGCGCGAGAAAGAACGAGTAAGTAAAACACATAATATTCCATACATTCACAATAAACACCCATATCGTTCTTAGGCATATAAACACACAATGTTTGACCCCAAGGAAACCCTCAGGATGGTCAGACCACAGCAATCACATACCGTACACCGTTGAAATACCCCTAACCTTTAAAATATAATTAAATGATCTATTAATGATCTAAGATGATTAATAAACATCTAAACATTATTGGGGAACAATCTAAAAGATCTCAACAAGGCAAAACACGACTTAAGATCGGTAAAACCAAAAATGTGCTTTAAGACACCATAAAGGTTGTATGACCTCAAATAGGATCCAAAGTGGATTCCTAAGTATTATAATGAAGTAAGGAACACAACAAAACCGTTCTCAAGGAGAACTAAGCTCAGGAACACCCTGTGACACAAAACGTGCACTAAAACACCTTAAAGCACGTTTTTGTGAGATTGCCTTCTAAATTGATTTTTAATGGGCTTAAAGATTATAATTACCCTTAAATATGATATTTTATCATATTATATCATATTAGGAATTTAATTCCAGAAATTTATGAATTTTTACAAATTTAATATTAAAATATTAATAAAACCCTAAAGTGGGGCCCGCATGAGTCAAATTGACCAAGTATGTCAATGGTCAAGTAATGACCCATTTGACCCCATGGAAATCGGCTGGCAATAAGAGAGGAGACAGCTTACAATCATTATGGGACAAATTGATACCTAATACCAAATTTAGAATAGTAACCTTACCTTTTTCAATTATTTCAAACCTTTCCACTCATTTCTTTCTTCCTTGTCTGATCCCATCCTGCCCAGCTGAGATCCTCCCCTTCCTAGAAGCTCTCAAGTCTGGTTCTTGAGCATGGAAGGCATATCTAACTCCTAAGCTCTTAAGGTATTAAGGTATCAATTTGTCATAATGATTGTAAGCTGTCTCCTCTCTTATTGCCAGCCGATTCCATGGGGTCAAATGGTTCATTACTGACCATTGACATTACTTGGTCAATTTGACTCATGCGGGCCCACTTTAGGGTTTTATTAATATTTTAATATTAAATTTGTAAAAATTCGTAAATTTCTGGAATTAAATTCCTAATATGAATAATATGATAAAATATCATATTTAAGGGTAAATTATAATCTTTAAGCCCATTAAAAATCAATTTAGAAGGCAATCTCACAAAAACGTGCTTTAAGGTTTTAGTGCACGTTTTGTGTCACAGGGTGTTCCTGAGCTTAGTTCTCCTTGAGAACGGTTTTGTTGTGTTCCTTACTTCATTATATACTTAGGAATCCACTTTGGATCCTATTTGAGGTCATACAACCTTATGGTGTTTAAAGCACATTTTTGGTTTACCGATCTTAAGGAATGTTTTGCTTGTTGAGATCTTTTAGAGTGTTCCCAATAATGTTTAGATGTTTATTAATCATCTTAGATCATTAATAGATCATTAATTATATTTTAAAGGTTAGGGGTATTTCAGTCTACACCCCCTTAAAAAGGCTTCGTCCCGAAGTCCTTAATCCTCTACAGTTCACCTAAGGAATCAAGTTCCACTAAGTAGCCAAACAGTCCATTACTAGGGAGTAACTCCCACTAGGTTCAGACCTAGTCTATACATACAGCATAAATTAATAACCAAACTCATGGTATAAAGTCATTCACATCACAGCACTAAACAAGGTGTACATCCAACTTATCACCAAAGTACCCAGCGGTACTATAATATATTATCAACAGGTGCACTAAGGCACATAACAATATGTATACATACAATCATCCAAAAAACATGTATGACGCAGCATACCAACAAAAACACAAACACAAAAACAAGACTAATGCACAACATGTGCTCAAGCCAAGTGGTGTCTACCCTTAAAAAGGGTTTGACCACGAACCGTACAAGATCAAGCTACTACTCTAGAGTGCTGGGTACTTCGTCTCATGGAGTCCTCTAACTCCCATGTAGCCTCCTCCACCTCATGGTTCGACCAGAGAACCTGACCATGCTAACGGTCTTGTTCCTAGTCTGCCTCGTCTTCGTACGAGAATGCGGAGTGGTACTTCTCATATCGTAGAGGGGGTCCAACTCTAAAGTATCTGGCTGCAAAACGGTGCGATGGATGGGGCACATACTTCTTCAACTGTGAAACGTGAAAGACGTTGTGCACCCTCCCGAGCTTTGCTGGTAAATTCAGTCTGTAGGCTAACGGGCCCACTCGTTCCCTAATCGCATAAGGTCCAACATACTTTGGGCTCAACTTGCCCTTCTGCCCAAACCGGAATATTCCCTTCATGGGTGACACTCTGAGGAATACCATATCGTCGGTAGTGAACTCAATGTCCCTCCTCTTGGTGTCTGCATTTGCTTTCTGCCGGTCCTGAGCTGCCCTCATGTTCTTGCGAATCTGTAGGACATCCTCCTTAATCTGCTCTAGGTACTCCGATCCTAGAAGCGTAGTCTCGCTGGCCTCATCCCAACATAAGGGAGTCCTACACGGTCTACCATAAAGTGCCTGAAATGGTGGCATTTGTATCGAGGAGTGGTAGCTGTTGTTGTAGGCGAACTCTATCAAGTGTAGACGCTCTAACCAGCTCCCCTGAAAATCTAAGGCACATGCTCTCAGCATGTCCTCCAGTGTCTGGATGGTCCTCTCACTCTGACCGTCGGTCTGTGGATGGAACGCCGTACTAAGTTTCAACTTTGTACCCAAGGCTTCCTGAACCTGTCCCCAGAATCTGGACAAAAATGAGGGTCCCTATCAGAAACAATAGTCTTTGGCACACCATGGTGCCGGATCACCTCCTTCTGGAACAAGTCCGCTAACTTCGGAACGTTCCAGGTATCCTTCATAGCAACAAACTTTGCCACCTTCGTCAGACGGTCCACAATGACCCAAATCGTGTTCAGTCCTCCCTTAGTCAGTGGGAGACTGACAACGAAATCCATCGAGATGTCCTCGAACTTCCAACAAGGAATAGGCATAGACTGCAATAAACCTCCGGGTCTCCTATGCTCAAACTTAACCTTCTGACAGGTCAAGCATCTAGCCACATACTCAGCTACATCCTTCTTCATCCCGCTCCACCAGAAATGAACTTTCAAATCCTTATACATCTTCGAAGAACCAGGGTGGACGGATAAGGACGAGCAATGAGCCTCCTGGAGAATCTTCTCCTTCAGATCAGGAGACGACTCCGGAATACATAATCGGCCATTCAGTCGTAACATGCCATCATTACACAGTTCGAAATCATACTTCTGTCTCTCAAAACAACCCTCTGACATTTTCTGTTTGATGCTCTCCAAATACTGATCACTCTCCTGAGCAGCTCGTATCTCATCAATCATACTGCTGCTCGCTACTAGTGTAAATAATGAATGAGCTCTGCGGCTCAGGGCGTCGGCAACTACATTTGCTTTGCCCTCTTTATACCTCAGGTCTATGTCGTAGTCCTTCAAGAACTCGACCCATCTTCTCTGTCGCATGTTCAGCTCCTTCTGAGAGAAGAGATGCTGTAGACTCTTGTGATCAGAGTAGATAGTGACTGTCACACCATACAAATAATGTCGCCAGATCTTTAAAGCGAAGACTACTGCGCCTAACTCAAGGTCATGTGTGGGGTAATTCACCTCATGCTTTTTCAGCTGTCGGGATGCGTAAGCAACTACCTTCCCGTGCTGTATAAGCACATAGCCTAGACCGGTTCCAGAGGCATCACAGTATACCTCGAACCCATCAGTGCCCTCAGGGATAGTAAGAACGGGCGCCGATGTCAGGATATCCTTCAGCGTCTGAAAGGACTGCTCACACTCTGCAGACCATAAGAACTGGGATTCCTTCTTCAGTAGATTAGTCATTGGTTTGGCATCCTTGGAGAAGTCCTTCACGAACCTTCGATAATACCCTGCCAAACCCAGAAAGCTACAGACGTCTGTGACTGTCTTCGGCCTTGGCCAACTCTTCACTGCCTCAATCTTAGCAGGGTCTACAGATATGCCGCTAGCTGATATAATGTGTCCTAGAAATGACACGCTGTCCAACCAGAACTCACAGTTAGAGAGTTTGGCATACAACTGGTTCTCTCTCATAATATTCAACACCTGTCTCAAATGTAACTCATGGTCTTCCTTGGTCTTTGAATAGATCAGAATATCGTCGATGAAGACTACAACTGAACTATCAAGATGCTCTCTAAAAAGACGGTTCATCAAGTCCATGAATATGGCTGGCGCATTCGTCAATCCGAATGGCATGACGGTGAACTCGTAATGTCCATACCGTGTCCTGAAAGCTGTCTTCTCAATATCACCCTCTGCAATCCTAATCTGATGGTAGCCAGATCTGAGATCTATCTTCGAGAACACACTAGCCCCTCTCAGCTGATCAAATAAATCATCTATCCGTGGTAATGGGTACTTGTTCTTGATTGTAACCGCATTAAGCTCGCGGTAGTCGATGCAGAGTCGCATACTGCCATCCTTTTTCTTGACGAACAGCACTGGAGCACCCCAAGGAGAAACACTAGGTCGAATGAATCCCTTGTCGAGGAGGTCCTCCAGCTGTAGCTTCAGCTCCCTCATCTCAGCCGGTGCCATACGGTAGGGTGCCTTAGCAATGGGGCCCGTACCTGGCAACAAGTCGACGGCGAACTCAACCTCGCGCACAGGCTGCATGCCAGGCAACTCATCAGGAAACATGTCGGGAAAATCTACCACGACTGGAATATCTACGCCCGTCACGTCGGTCTGTCTCGTGTCCTGTACATAACAGAGGAAGGCTTGTCGGCCCTTCCTAACATCCTTCATCAGGGACAATGCTGACACGATCTTGACAGTCGGCTCTCTCCTCACACTGCGGTATGACACTGTCTTGCCGCTCGGCCCCTTCAGTAGTAGTCGATGCTCTGTACAATGAAGGCGGCCCCTATGCTTCTGTAGCCAATCCATGCCCACTATGATGTCAAAACCCAAGTTCTTGAACTCAATCAAATCAATGGGGAAGGTCTCAGTCATAATGCTGATCTCTAACCCTGTATACTGTCTGGTGCAACCTACTTTCTCCTTCGAAGGAAGGGTGACTGAAAAGTCTGAAAGCTGTTCGGGGGTGGCCCCCAGCTTCTTAGCAAACGTCGAGGAAATAAAAGAATGCGAAGCCCCTGAGTCGAACAATACGGACGCACTAACACCATCAATAGGAAAGGTACCTGAGATCACCTCTCGTATTAGCATCGAGTCCCAATAAATCACTAGTTTACTGTTGTTTGTAATTGTCATACCTGTGATGACATTACCAGACTCCTTGGCTTGCGCCATGTCTAGGATGCAGATGGTACCCTCCTTTCCATTTCTATAGCCTGAAGTTATGAATTATCGGTATCAACAAAACTGAACACATATACTTGAAGGTAGAAAACTCTTATTTCATTCATTCCAACTGTATTATATAAGGTTACACACTTAACTACTACTATTACATCAGTACTGTCTGAAGGTCAAATTTAAACGGCCAGGTCGGATGTGGGTATCATTCACTAGGGCTGGTGGTGCGGTATTGAGCTTAATGCTCTTAATACCATGATATATAAGCCTCGACTCTCCACCAAATACCAACACATCCCCAGACTTGAGGATGATCTTGCTTGCTAGATCCATCCTCTTCTGGTCTCCATAGATAAACTCAGCATCATCGCCGATGGAGAATGACACAACCGGTATTCCTCTGGTGATGGACTCGGTCGTCTCATCACGGTCCTGGTGCATTCCAAGCTTTCCTCCCTGCTCATAGTAGTTGATGATGCAAACGTCAGGTGTCATGTCGGGTAATGGATAAGTTTCACAGTCTTGAGCAATATCCATTGCGTTTCTCACCAAGGTAAGGAAACTCTCAGGTATCCTAGGTATAGATATGTCACCTACCATCCTCACCTCTCGATAAACCCTAGCTTGTGGATCCCAATCTTTCCCTAAGCACATCATGTGCAGTTTCATTCTAGAACCACTATTAAATACATGGGTATAAAAGCCTCCTATGCCCTTACCCAAAGCTCTACACTCATTCACTATGGTGATTTGCTCATCTAGGGTTAGGAACTCTCTGAGAAGTATCATGCCCGGTCTGACCACATGACACAACTCACTAGGGTACTCCCGTCTTTCTTCTACGGGTCTAGGTGATCTCTGTCTTGTAAGTGTGGGATAGCAGATGTCGAAATCTCCTAAGAGATAACAGGTTTCCTAGGTAAGTTGTTCATCTAAAGCGGTAACTTAAACACACATTCATGCTAAGGTAAAGCGTTTAACACTTAGTCATGCTTTCATACAATGGTTAAGGTTTCAAATGCTAACCTTCACCGCGCTGGGTACTAGTGCCAGCGCCTGAAGCTCCCGCTGCATTCAGCATGCGGTTGCCCGGCAGGTTCCTCTGGTTCTGGTTCTGCTACTGTGGCTGCTGATGCTGCTGCCCTCTCTGGGCTTGGGGCGCCGGCCCCCTCTGGCCCCCTCTGGCCACCTCGAGCTCCACCTCCTCCAGCAGGTGCGCTCTGAGTCCCCTTCTGCGGGCGGTACGCTCGGCTATCTGGATTTGCAAAGCACTCGAACGACCTGTGGCCCTTCTTTCCACAATGGTGGCAGTCCACCGCTTGTCCGGTGCAGTCGACACCCGGGTGGTCTTTACCACAGCGCTTGCAGTGAAAGTGGTGCTGGGGTGCAGAACCTGTTATCATATCACACTCAGATTAGTACAAGGATGGTAATGGGTAGTGTAGTACTCAATTCATTCACAAGGTTAGATCGCTTACCCTTAGGGGGTACAGATCTAAGAGGCTGCACGTCGTAGGTAGGCCCGGTCAGCATCGGGACCTTGTCCTTACCCTTTTGGCTGGCCTGCTCCTTCTTCTTCTCCCTCCAGGAGAACTTTTTCTTCCTGTGATCGTCAAAGTGTCAGGAATAGCAGGTATAAAAGCAGACAGCAAGTAAGTAATTTAAATGGATTAAATAACTTAAGGTGGTTCTTACTTCCAGCCCTTACTGCCTCCGCTTCCAGCCTCAGTTTCCGCCTCCTTCTCTGGGGCCTTACGCTTCTGCCCCTGGCCGTCCTCCCGGCTGTTCACCATCATCTCAGTCCGAGAAGCGGCGTCATAACACTCCTGCAATGTATCAATGAGTTCCCCAAACTAGTAATAAATCACTGAGTTACAAGGTACCAACTGTCAATTAGTTTTACCTGAACCGTAGGGTACAAGGTAGCACCCATGGCGGCCTTGATAGCATATCTCAACCCACCTCTAAACTTCTCTACTTTCACAGCATCAGAATAAACCACTCCTGGGACAAAGTCCAAGAGCCCAATAAACAAGGAGTAGTACTGATCTACTGTCATACTACCCTGCCTCAGGGCCTCAAACTCCTCCCTTTTCCTCTGCTTCAAATGAGCAGGATAGTACTTCTCTCTCAACAATTCCACAAAACCTGTCCATCCAAAACCCTCTATAGCAAGATAATGTGCCTTCACGGACCTCCACCACGTGCTGGCAGCGTCCTTCAGGTGAAAGGCTGCTATATCGACTCGGTGCTTAGCAGGCACATGTATGGCATCGAAGGCCTTCTCGTGCTCAACGATGTATCTCTCCAGGACAGTGGGGTCAGCAACTCCATCATAGGTAGGTACTCGCGTATCAGCTACGCTCTTCAGCCAATTCGGCTCTCTAGGTGCGGGTACGGGTGGGACTACCGGTGGTGCAGGTGGTGCTCCTATGTGGATACCTCCCATCTGGGCTAGCTGAGCGAAGACGGCAGCTACCGTCTCAGCCACGCCCACGGCTGGGGCCTCCGGAGGACCTGCTCCAGGCCCGCCGCCTCTTCCACCACCTCCTCTACCTGCTGATCGCCTCCCAGAAGACATCTGAAGAATTCAAAATCAAAGTCAACACTCGGCATAAATACCGTACTTATCTCAACCACATGTTCACATAGTCCTAAAAGGCATAAAACTCATTGTCCCCGACAATCTCCTAACTCAAATCATTTACAACTATCTCTTTGGTACTGGTGTGTGAATAACCTAGGCTCACGGTACTTAAACTACTATCTCTTGTAATCAGAGCGGTACTCCGCTCTGATACCACTTTGACCTAAAAATGGAAAAAAAATGACTAAGATAAATTAAGCTAGTCATTTAAGAGATTTAATTAACATAATGGTCAAATTATGACATTATGCGGAAAAATAATTAAACCAAGGTGAGGCCGAGAATATATGCTATATTTTGAGACATTTATTGTGTAATTTATTTTGCAAGTTCAAGGTTGTAATAAGGTCATTAGGCCATTTTAATTTAAGTTTATAAGCTTATTTAGTTTTATTTATGCTTATAATTAAAATTGGGGCCAATTCGTAATTACTAGGAAATTAGAAAGCCGTGGGCTTAATTTAGAGCAATTTAGGGTTTTTAAATGAATTTAATAAAAATTATAACATTTTATAAAGTTTTGGGTCAAAATTGTAAAAATAGAAAAGTATAGGTTATTATTAGTGATTACCAAAAAATTGGTTCCCATATGGTATTAGAAGTCAAAGTTGACTATATAGGAGACTTTGACCAAGTTTGGAGAATTTTTGAAATTAAAATACAACCTTATATTAAGATAAGTATTAATTTGTAAAAGATTTAAAAGAGATGGGGCTATAATGTAATTTCCGAAAACTTGGGGTACTAAATGGAGTTTAGTACAAACCTTAGGTTATTAGGAATTCTTAGAAATTTATTTGGTTGAATTTGGAGTTTATATGAGTTATATGAGTATAATATAAGATATTTTGTAAAATTGTTACAAATGGGTAACATATGTGGTAAAACCGAAATTTAGAGGAAGTATAAGGTTAGTAATGATGTTTATAACCTCTTGGTATAGTTTGGTAATTTTTGGAGTTATATATAAGGTTTTATAAAGAAATATGTATAATATATAGTTTTAATGGAATTAGAAAACTATGTATTATAAATTGGGATGGAATTGTGATTTATAGAAGTTTAGTGGTATATAATGGAAGCCGAAAATATAAGGGGCTATTTGGTATTTTATAAACAAAATATAACTATAGGTTATAATTGTTTTAATGACTTAAATGTCATAATATATGTTATATAACTATAATGTAACATTATATTAATATGTGGTGGATTTTGTAAATATTTAAGAACATAGGTGCTGTTCGGAAATATTAACATTTTTAAATGGGATTTATAATATGGTTTTAATGTTATAAGAGTTATAACATTTATAATATAAGAGGTATTCTTTAAAAAGAATGAATATATATTATAAGATTTACCATATAGAAAATAGTTCCACAAATACATACACATAAATAAATATATGTTATGGTGGAAAAATATAATATGGTTTAATGACCATGTGTTCTCATAATTAAATGACATATGATAAAGGGAAAAGAATTACAAACATTAGATGTGGAATTCTAATGTTAAGAGTATACATGGGATAATAAGGATTTATAATTCAAAGTATTGTTTACATATGAATTATACCACATTGAATTTAAAAAAGAGACAAACCTTAGAAAAATAAATACTAAGGTGAGATGCATAGTGCATGACAAAGGATCACACATGCAATAATGAAATAAACTATACGACATACAAGGGTGTGTTAAGTCACATGCGATAACAAGTTCAACAATAAGTATATTAATATACAAGGCAAATTACGCATGTAATGTAACACTTTTCCAATCTCGAGTTAAATCAAAAGCCCGACAAACATTGACAGTTTATAATGGGGGGTTAACCGGGAGTTGTTAGCGACGGTACGGGGTACCGTAGGATTGTGTTGTTGTACAGTATGCTAATCAGTAGCATTATGTATTGTTTAGACTAATAGAGACGACACACGAAGCATAGGATCTTGCTGATTCATACTCCACCGTAATACATCAGGGTGAACAGTATGTTGTTATGTGTCTCTGATTGTCTCTGAGGGCTTCCTCAGTTCAGACTTCTGTGTGATCTGTGATAAGATTGTTTGTTTGAATGTGATAATTAATATGCAAGAATTGTATATTTATAGCTGCTTATTATTACTGTTGTTGAGTTAACAGTACCGGTTCGTATATATGGACCTATATATATAAAACGAACTAGCGGCTATAGTGCTATCTTATATGAAATATAAGGATCGTTAGAAAAACGTTGTAGCACTAGGATAATAAGATATACATATTATCCGAGACTTTTATACGGAGCATTGGCCTTTCTATACGCCGCTCTTGTATCTAACACTGGATCCCGAGTTTACAGACTCCGGATTGGACTAATGACCTTAGTCTGCTGTGTTAGGAAAATTTGGTAATGCGATGCGAGATGGAATAAATAATTAACTAAGGAAGGAAAGTAAAGCCAGGAGGATGTGGCTCTTGGTGCGCGCGCGCTGTGATCACAAAAACGATACCAGGATGTCCGCGTACGGGTCCGCAAGTATCAAGAAATTTTCCTGTGAGCTAGAATGGCTCGTTGGTTGGAGACTCTACCGTTGGAGTGGCTACTGCCGTGGGTGACCCGCCATAATATATGGGTAAACTAGAGACATGTCATTTTAACGAGACATTGTCACTAGGTATAACTGAACAATTAAAACAATTGAGACTTGTACAGGGGCGAACAATATTGGTTTCCATACCATGGACGAGACTTAATACTTGTTTATTATTCTCGTTGTCTCGCTTTGTTGTTCATTGGTTATACTTGTGGTTATTTTATTATGTGTTGATGGTTATGTTATTGTACGGACATTAATGTTATTTGATCTACAGTCTAAATATTAAAACGGTATTGCATGTAATGAACCTCACGCTCTCGACCAAATAATTGAGGGGTCTTTGGGGGCATGACGGGGCATGTGATAACATACTCAGCAGGGGCTGATTCCATACCACAAACCATTTTCATGCAGGTGACTAGCTGGTGGGTCGCAGCGAGGCGTGACTATTGTGATATTACTGTTGGTTTAGACTTGGTACGGTGTGATACTCAGGTTATTTTGGACTCGGGTTGTTTAACCGAGGTGTATTTGGTTTAGATGCTCACGGTCTGTAATAATTGGTTGTTGTTAGATTTGTTTTAAATTGTTTAAGTATTACTATCTATCTCTTGTGGTCACTGCGGGAATACGTTTCGCATGTTGATTATCAGGTAACTCGTTATCACCCGTATGGGCGAGTGATAACTGTGACACCATTAGAACGAGAATCTGTTATTTACCGCTGCGATTATATTATTTTTTAGAAGCAGGATTAGTAGGGGTGTTACAACCGTAATATAGGCTAGCATATTATCTACACTCATCTGGTGCTCCACGTAGTCATACAATCTGGAACATGCATACCACTACGAGTTAATCCCTATGATTAACTAAATTCGGTGTTTCCAAATGGACTCACAACCCGACAGTTACCCCCAGTATCTCATTTGTATGTTCGGGTTTAGTTTAGCTAGTCGGTCTCGTTACGATATTCACAACTCGTAGTATTTTCCACTACTTAGGTAAATTCCTTATAACCCATGATATATTTATTCATAGGTTAGTGGCTTAGCTTATATGCATATTTTCTTATACTTAATTGCATATTATGTGTATGTACATACATATTCAAATGTATAACATATAGTTTATGTTTACACATTATAAATGACCATGAAAGGTCATTATCTCATAAATCCTCATTTTATGTGTGTGTTGGTCAACTTGATCTCTTTGGTCAATTGAGTTGACTTGGTTAAGTATGTTGACTTGATTAGTTTATTCCAAGCACATAAGTTTATAACATTCATTATAATACATTGTATTATATAGTTTACTCATAATATAAAACCTTATACTTTACATTGGAACTTTATCTCTAATGTTTATAATTATCTCCATTTTATCACATTCCTCATTTAATACTATATGGTTCCCAACCATATTATATAACCATTTCATTTCATATACACTTATTTCTATATATCCATATGAATTACAAAATCCATTTATTAAATGATATATTTTATCATTTTATGTGGGATAATTATTCTCACTAGTTTGTATTATTTTGTACAAACTTACATTAAGATTTTAATCCTAATGTTATACCATATTATATAGCATCTCAATAAACTCCTAAAGTTTATTTAATACCCACATTATCTTATAACTTCATTTATTCATTATTAACCACATTATTTTATGTGAACTATTACACTTATACTAGTTTCATATTAATGACACTAAAACTTTACACTTGTCATAACATTTTATAACATTTTAGACTATTGTCTAAAATTATACATAGCTGTTGTAATATTTACGCAGCAGCCCTTAACTCCTACTTAAATTCAACTTTACCACATAACATTATATAATATTATAATTATACCCTTATACCATATCTTATGATAATTTCACCTTATAATATAATTAGCCTATGGTTTTATACCACTTATAATTAATTCCGAACATGCCCATCTTTTCCATATTATTCTTTCAACTCCCCACTATTTTCTTTTATTACAAATTCAGCACATTACTTATGTTATGTTAGATATACTATATATTATAACATTATACTCTTAAAACATGTATAACCTATGGTCATATTAATTTTTAAAATTTCCGAACAGACCATGGGTCTGTCCAGATTTATTCTTCAACCCATTTAACTTTCTTACATTACCAAATGACCCCATTTATAATCTATACTTTACAATATCATTATAGACTATATATTATACATATGTACTTATATAACTCTAATTAATTCCCTAAAAATCACTAAAAATTCCCAAAAGTACCCCAGGCTGTTGTATTTCCTATTCCACCCAAGAATTTTGGGTAATTACATATTTACCCCATATGTTTTGTAATTTTTTACATTTAACTTATCAACTTAATATAAATTCATAAATTAATTACTTATAACATCTAATTTGGTCAAAGCCACTTATATGGTCAATGTTGACTTCCTCATTTCGGTCTTGACCATAAGTTCTCCATATTTATGAAGTTACCTCAAATTTCTTAAAAATTACATTTTTGCCCCAAACTTTATAAAATATTACAAAATTCATTTCTAAGTCTAATTTTTAGTTTTATTCTTCCTTAGCCCTCCAAACTTTATTTAATTACAGTTTTGACCGTAAACTTCATAATATTGACATAAATAACTTAAAGTATACTTTAAAGCTTAAAAACTTAATTTAAAATGGTCTAAGTACATAGTCTTATTACAAACTTTAACTTATAACACAAATTACACATAAATGCACATAATAACATAGTTAGTCATCGGCTTTTATTATAATTACCCCAATATTTTTATAAATTGCATTTTAACCACTTAAATCTTATCTATGACATTATAAGTCATCTTAATATAAGGTAAGCTAGCCAAAAGTGTTAATAAACATTTTAACTCATAATTAAGTTATAATACACTTATAAACCCACGACTTTAATTGTTTTGTAACAATAATAACATAAAACCTTAAATAACATAAAGTAAGTATACTTACTTGATTTTTATGTCACAAAATCAGCCAAACAGCACTCAACACTAACGGCCTAATTTTTACAATAGGCTAAGGTTAGTTTTTTGTACATAGTTCATACATGAACTTGATTAACACATCATTAAGGTAAGGATTTAACTTACTTTGTCAAGATTGAACTTAAGTTTGGTTTCCACTCTTTTGGACTGAACATTCCCAAGGTCCCAAGCATCATTTTGGCCACATTTTATGCAAGGAAGAAAGGTAGGAATTAGTCTAATGTCTTGAGGCACATAAAGGAGTAAAAATGGACTTATAAACCATGATTTTTACCTTGGATTTGTAAGGCTTTTCAAGGGTGAAATCACATGAACTATAAGCAAAAGAAGAGTATTAAACCACCCTCCAAACCAAGGAAATGAAACCACACATAACAAGGTAAGGAGCTAGTTAAGTTACCTTGGAGAAAATTGCTTAAAATGGAGTTTTGGTGCAAAATCTGCCCCCAAATGAAGTGGTTGGAGTTGCTACTGATTCAAAATGTTAAATGGAAGATAATGAGTTGGAGAAAGCAAATGAATCAGCCATTAAAAGGCTAGAGATGAAGATAAAGCCTTAAAGTATATTTTTACCTTATTTAGTGATTTTGCCTTACTTCCCCCCTTATTTTGAGTTCCAGCCTAATTGTTGGTGTTCTTCCAAGGTTAAATCTCCCTAGATGTATGGGAGAATGAGGTTGAAGGTTAGTTCATTGGAAAGAGGAAGAAAAGAGGAAGAGAATGACATATACCATGATTTAAGTGCTGAGCTCAAGCCATGGGAGTTGTATTTTGAAGTTGGCTGGTTCTTGAACTTACCAAGGCTGGAAGAGAGGTTTTGGAGACTTAAGAACTCGTTGCTACAGGGGGTAATGAAAGAGAAAGGCTGATTTTGGCTTTTAAGGTAAGATAAGTCATAAAAATGAAATAGTAAAGTGTGAATCATCTAAGTAGATATTTTGTGTTGAGTATGGCTGGTAGACAGCTGTATTACCACCCATTAGGAGTCAATTTTAGGGGTAAATGTTGATTATTGACCATCTTAGTCAATTAAGACTCAAATTTACACTATTTGGGTACTATTCACATTTTGGTGCCATTTTAGATTTTTTTGTAAATCTCTTGATTTAGAGTTACTAATGTGATACTAAGTAGTTACTAATGTGATACTAATATAATAATATTAACTACATGTGTAAACTAGATTTAAATGTTAAAATTTGTTTTGATTTAGTTTTATCGTTGATCTTCTTAATAAATGAAATGAGTAATACACGATGACGTGATGCCATAAAGTTTAGATATGGCATATATTTGTCCGTGCTAAACATAGATATGGCATATATCGTATGAGAATGACTCCGTTTTGCGGTAGATGCTTTTGAACTCTTTTTTTTTAAAAAAAAAAATAAAATAAACAGCTGCTTTTGTAATCAATTTTGTTGTAATGGTCCCACTTTTTTTTTTTTAATCGTAAGATGGTGTTCACACTCGACTTTTGGTGTTTGAGATAAGTTTGTTAGACTCTCAATCCAAACACCACGTGATTGTGAAACAACCGGACTGCTAGTCCAGTGACTCCAAATCAAAGCCCAATTAGTGTAACTAAACTTCATAAAAGGAAGTGAGGATGCACGTGAAGTTTTCACCAGAAAATAATTCAGAGGGTTTATTTTAATCACAACTCTATCGATTTCCCCGTTTGAACAAGCACACGATTGTATTTGGAAGTTGTGGTCTTCTCATTTTATTGAACTTAATTGGATTGGTGCATAGCTTCTAGAACGTCCAGACGAGCAAACGGTCAAAACTTCCCCGTATAAGCTATGTTGTAGTAGGTGATGTGAGTTATGAGGAAAGTGATGTGTATATACACGTGTGCAGTTTAGCTGAGTTTTATTATTATTATCTTACCTTTCTTATAGCCATAGCTAGATGCTCGCATTGTCATTCTTTCACAAATTGACCCTCATAAAGTCATAAACTTAGCCCTCTTCTTCTTTTCATACTAAAAAAACGATCAACCACCTCATCCATTAACAAGTGAGGAACAAGGAACCCCATAAATAAGCTCAAAGGAGAGGTTGTATCAAGAAAACTTAATCTTTGTACCCCACTTGAGATCAAACTTCTATATGGACTCAACGTTGAAATCTGGGGCACCATTCCCTTGCTTACATACAAAGGGATATACAAAATATTGCAAAGGACATAGACTATCGTATTCTAGGTGAACAAGTTTAGGACTCACATCAATCTTTCCAAAGTCCCTGCGAATCTGCACATCATGTTCCTTATAAAAAAAATCCACAAATCTAGAGTTGGATACTCATCAATAAATTTCTTCAGTTATTCAAAATTTGAACCGCATAGAATAGAAGAGGATAGGCCACCATTCCATCACGAATGTTTGACCAATGCATTTAATCAATAGGAAGGGCTTTAACCTATATTTCCAATTATTGGCTATAATTCATGGGGAAAGCCAACCAAAGTCTATGATAGCGCAGAAAATACTTGTTTTTATCACCAACCTTTCAACTTGAAAGTAACCACCTGAAAGCGATGCACTTGCTTCTCCAAGAATGACTCTCGAGGTTGAAGGAATATGGAAACCTCATGACCTTACTAGGATCTTCATTTGGACTAGCGTAATTCACATGAGCTTGTTTGAAGACTCCAGCCGCAAGCGTAAAGGTCTTCCTCAAGGTCTCACTGACAAGTAGCACAATCCCATGAGGAATAAGAGTGGCAATCTCAACAATCACACTTTGGATTGGAGAACACCCGACTTAAATTAAATTCACCAAAATCACTAACACCATGTGAGGATCCACTACGATAAAGGTCTTCACAAACTTGGCAACTGATTGCGGCTGAGAAACAATGACGACCACCACTATCAAGCTTCCCTAGTATTGGGAAGGATGCCATACTTGGTAGATGGTTGACATCATGATCGATGAGGAAGAGGCAGAAGACCATCACAACCAACACCCACTGCACCCTTCCACCTTACCAAAAATACCAACTTACCAAGCAAGAAATACCCCTTTCCAGCCCTAGTTCTTGAATTTTGGGTATTACTGTAATTTTGTGTCCGATTGCTGCCGGTTGTAGCAGTAAAAATATGTGAATATTATACCTCTACAACCTAGGCAGTGTACCTATCGTTTTGCGGGATAGTGTATGAGTGGGGATTGTCGATCTCAGGGAGCTCGTTCACTTAACTGACAATTTATTAATTAACTGAGAAACCTACACTAAACTAAGAAAACAGGAAATAACACTTTTTAATGTTTAATTAATCTACTTGAATGATTGGCTCAATAAACAAACATAAAATAATAAAACCATAAAAATAAAATAAATAGAGAAATAAAGATTGAACTATGAAATCTACGGAAGCACCCCAAATTGTTCTATAAACATTCACTTTCTAAATCGATTAATAATTTTTTTTTAATTCTGCACTAAACTCAGAAATCTTAACTAAACCTGGCAATTTTGACCCAACCCGAACCCAACCCATTCTTTTGTGGGTTAGGGTCTTGATTATTGACCCATCTATTTTTTGGTAGAGTTAGGGTAATAAGCTAATTTTGTGGGTTAGCTTAGGGTAGAGATATTAACCCATGACCCAACCCGAAACCCGAAAATATATTTGTTAATAATAAAAAATAAATATATTAATTCATATATATATATATATTATTTTCAGATCAAACTATACCTTAGCCTTAAGCCCAAGTGTAGTCGGACTATCCCACCTATAATAATATCACATAATCTTAACTAAACAAACGGCTTAACCAGATGCATATCAAACAAAGGGCCCAACTAGACTTTAACATAATGTTGAAAACCCAAATGCTCTCGTCTTGCAGACTCACATCCATTTTTCTTCTCTACGTCGTTGTTCATGTCTATGTCGCTCTTCATCTCTGCCCAAGGTTTGTTTTTTTATTCTCACTGGCATAGTTGTTCTTGAGAGCATATGTATGTTTAGATTATCTAGAAGGGTGAACAAAAGTAGGTGATATGTATTTTTTGTAACTAGGATCTTAATTATAGACCTCTTAGTGAATTTTGAAGCCAACAATGCGGATAGTATGCTGCATAAAAGTTCCTCAATTGTTGGTAATGATTAAGTGATTGTGATTGTACTTTTCTCTAGCATGAGCACTCAATTGAAACGGGTGTAATTATTTTAAAACTATCAGTCATAGTTTGAGGCTTTGAGCTCTCAGTTTATAAATTATTTCTAACTTTAGAAGTTAGTCTTTAGTATATTTCTCTAATGCATAATGAAGATTTTCATTTTTGTTCCCCTTTTTATTAAGGGCACTAGGATCATGTGCATATCTAGATAGGATTCCTCCCCAATAGTGGTAGAGCTTTAGGCTCGGATTGATAAATATAAAATTATTCTATTCATAGGAAATTGGTGCAGTAGTTTTACATTCTTTGCGTAACATGGAATTCGTTTAAAGTTGGGTCGATCAAGTAAGATTATTTTTCTTCCTTTTGCTTCATCCTAATTAGTGGCCAGCTAGCACTGGATGTTTTTGGATTTTTTATTAATTTCTACTCCTAATCCATCTAAATTATTGTATGCTTAAAAAATGGGTTGGGTGGGTTGGGTTAGGGTTGAAGGATTTTAAACGGGTTGGGTTAGGGTCATGATTTTTTGAACCATCCATTTTTACGTTGGGTTGGGTTGATGATATTTCAAATGGGTTGGGTTAGGGTTGATATCAACCCGACCCAGCGACCCAAATTGCCAGGTCTAATTTTAACTTTTCCTATTAGATTTCAGTTACTTTATTTTATATGTGATAAGTCGGGAATTTACCTATTTCTATGGGGTCTAATTATGCCTAATTCGTTGTCATTTACTAATAAATTCCCATCTTATGGTTTTATATGTGTTTTATTTTGCAATTGTCTTCTATGATGGGTTTTTGTGTTATTTCAGGTAAAAATCTCAAGAAAACATGTTTCCCATCATTGTAGCGGTATTCTGGATTTTCAAACAAGCTGAATGAAGCAAAGACATGCATTTCCGATCAATTTTAGGTTTGGTCCGGGACCTTATACAGGACCAAAGTCCCGGACCAACCTTTAGCCAAACTCTCGACCAGAATTGAAGACTGGTCCGGGACTTGTTACATACCTTAAGTCCCGGACCACATACAGATCAAACTCTCGACCAGATTTGAAGACTAGTCCGGGACTTCATACACATCCTAAGTCCCGGACCACACGTAAAGACATTCTCTCGGCCGATTTCAGAGGATGGTCCGGGACCTTAGACATGGACTAACTCCTGGACCAAGTAGATAAAACGTGGCCAGGTCATGACTGAAAGGGAGAAATTGGAAAGATATAAAAAGGAAACTTATCTAACGTTAGGGGGGCACACCAGAATATACACACACCACAGATTTTTATAGAGAACTAAAAGGAGAGAGAGAGAGAGTGAGGTTAAGCTTGGGGAAGATCTTGGAGATTGTTGAAGAGAGAAGACTGAAGGTGAAGAACAGAAAATTCGTGACGGCTACCGAAATCAAAATTTCCTCTAGTTTCTCCTTCCCTAAGTCTGTTCTATTCAATTCGAACATTGTTATCATGAACATGTCTGAGTAGTCCGTTTTAATTCCGGTTTGCTATGTATCCCTAGATTGATTATTCCTGTACCTTGGTGATTTTCTACAATTCGATTGAATAAAGTTCTTTTCTTTACTGAGTTTCCTTAATCTTCTTTAATCTGGTCAATTATTGAGATTACTATTTTGATAGCTTATAAGTGATGACTGCAGCTTTCAATTGAATACAGGAAAAGTACCGGTTAGTATAGAGATGGTAATTCCTCTAAACTGCTAACTGGCCATTAATCTAGACTGTTCTTAAAGCAATTAGTAAACAGTGGGTTCATAGCAAGAGTTAGGATTCGGTCTTTACTAATTAGAATTTGCTGAGCTGGAGACCGGAGGTAAATTACCGTTGTTCTAGGGTGTTATTCGGAATTGTTAGGAAATCACTTAGGGAAAGGAATTACAGATCTAGGGAGAAGTAGTGAACCGGGATTTCCTTCCCAAATCAATTATTTTTCTGCTATTTACTGTTTTTCAATCTGTTTACAACAATTATTTACATCAAACCAAAACCCCCAATTTCCTGTTTTTCATACGTTTGTAGTTTTCTTACTTTATTTATTTAGTAAAGATTTAAACTTGACATCGCCCCCTCTGGTTCGATACTTAAGGAAT
The DNA here is from genome assembly GCA_023374045.1 of Limonium bicolor. NCBI lineage: Eukaryota > Viridiplantae > Streptophyta > Magnoliopsida > Caryophyllales > Plumbaginaceae > Limonium > Limonium bicolor. Next base: position 25,127,423 of record CM041779.1, on the reverse strand, counting down.
ACTCTAAGATTAAAACTTGCTAGAATTGACCGATACACTTGTCGTTAGGTTTTACCCCATCAATATGTCACGTCACATTTGCTACAGTAGCACTCATCATTTATATATACATATTTTTCTTTGTTATTTTTTTTCCGGTAAAATGTTTGCAACCAGATGAACAACCAAACTTATGGATGTAACATCGATCTGATTATCTGTATACATACTTATAAATAACAGTATTAAAAGTAGGCCTAAAAAATAGAGTTTTGCGCTCTAAGCTGTCCTAATAGTTGTTTAATCGTCTCTTCTTCAGGTGACTTACGCACCTAAAAAAATGAAGGTCCACTTGAAGTTTGGACTGGAAATAAATTAAAGGATTTATTATATATATGCACAAGTTTTTTCTCGTGTTCTCCTTTTGTTATTGAACTTTGGGTCTAACAGAGCTTCTAGAACTAAAAGAACAAACAATCATAGCTTCTCATATAGGACTACTAGATCTGTTGTTCCGTGAATCCTTACTTTTTAATAGGTGATGTAGAGTATGAAGAAGGTGATGATAATTAAATTGATAATGGTTGTAAACTTGTAATTAATGCTTACGTCCAAAGAAATTGTGAAGTATCCTGGCAAAAAAAGATACTCCTATTTAAAGTTTCGTGGCAGTTTGTCGCTCCACTCCTTCTAGAAGCATCAATATAGTAGTAATAAATATCGACCGTCTTTGTGAGCTGGAAATAAAAAGAGCATTATCGCCTCGCGTGCAAGTTGCAATGAACGATATTACCTCCGTCCCACTTTCACTTTCCTGTTTACTGCTTGATACGCTTTTCCACTTCAATATTAAACATATAAGATAAAATAATTTTATAAAATAAATTTTTATAACACATAGTTTTTGACATGAGGATTCCATTGCAAAAATTAGATTTGTAAAATTATATAATCTTATATGTTAAATATTGAAGTCAAACGACATCTTCAAATAGTAAACCAGACGGTCAATGAGGAACGGAGGGAGTATGAAACAATATAGTAGTAATATATTACTCCGTTCAAAATAAATGTCGTTTTAGGGTTGAGACTTATGTTCAAATTATCTATCGTTTTAGACTTTTTGTATCTTATTTTCTACTTTTGCCATTTTTATTTTTTTAATTATTAATGTCATTGAACTCTACTTTTTTGTCCTACCAATAAAATATACTTACTTTTTTATTCTTCCCATATAAAAAGTAAGGACACAATAGTCATTTAAAACTCTTCCTTAAAATGTGTGAAAATATCTAAAACGTCATTTATTTTGAACTGGAGGGAGTATTAGTATAAAACGAATTATGCAAAGCACAGAAGTGCAATGGCCACACGCATCTCTTGTTGTAGTCTAATTGATGTTTTGTTTCGCTTCCAATTCAAAATAATTTAGCGTTGAAAGTTAAACGCACATCTTTTGCTACCCCCATTTTATTATTGGCAAAACTGAAAAGTAAAATCTTGTGACGTTAGTTCATTTGGAGTGTTTGCTCGTGTGCTTCGCAGAACGGACGGCCGGGTGGAGAATTTTTTGGTCTTGCTTTTTGTGGTGATCTTTCTACTCACTTCAAAGTTTAATTTTCATTCTTTGTGTTGGACACTCTTGTGTGGAAACTCTCCTCTTCTTCCAATTAGTATTATTGTCACCATAGCTATATCCTAGCTACATTTATGACGTGTCAAATAAAAAGTCACAAATAAACAATATCGGTGTCGAGTTTGAGAGCTAAAAATACCAGGCCCAGCATAATTCCATAAACACATATATTAAAATTGAAAACGAATTCTACTGTCATTCTATCATCCGCGTCCCCCAACCCATAAAATTGCAAGCAAAAGCAGATTGTAGTCATGGCTGAAAAAAACTGTCATCCATTCATTAATTAGTACAGTTGTTCTAGGAGTGAATTTTCATAAAAATGATTACAACTCTCAAGTCAAATTCGGATTTCTATTTTTGTGTAGGGAAAATTAACAATATACCATGTTTTCTTTCGTAATTCATAATATACATCTTTTTTGAAACTGTGTCACAAGATACCCCTGTTTTCTTTGTTAATTCACAAAATGCCCCTTTTTAGGCGTCAAATACTCCGTTAACCTCCCATGGAAAATGACTATTTTGCCCCTGACCCATTTTTTTTTAAAAAAGGGAAAATTCACGATATACCCCTGTTTTCTTTCGTAATTCACAATATACCCTTGTGATTTTCGTAATTCAACGTTAAACATACTTATATGTTGTCCAAAATTGATGAAACTTTACATGGACGATGCTAAAGTGTTATATTTTGGTCCAATATCAAATTTGAAGTTTTTTAAGCTCACATGTGACCTGTGGGACCCAATGAACATGTGACTGCTCATTGGGTCCCACAGGTCACATGTGAGCTTAAAAAACTTCAAATTCGATATTGGACCAAAATATAACACTTTAGCATCGTCCATGTAAAGTTTCATCAATTTTGGACAACATTTAAGCATGTTTAAAGTTGAATTACTAAAACCACAGGGGTATATTGTGAATTACGAAAGAAAATAGGGGTATCTCGTGAATTTTCCCTAAAAAAAATTCGTAGTTTTTTTGGCTACTCTTTTTTTTTTGAAAATTTTAATTTTATAATATACCCCTATTTAAGTTTGTTGTTCACGAAATACCCCAATTTATGTTTTGAAGTTCACAAGATACCCCTATTTATGTTTTGTAGTTCACGAAATACCCTTATCACCCTGATGACCTGGTAAAGCATTGCCTAGTTTTCTCTTGTCTTTCAAATGCCTTCAGCCTCTTCATAATCCTAGGACAAATGTTGTTTGCATTCTAGTTCTCTGAGGTTTCTTGTCTCTCGGAATGTCTCACCAATAGCTGAGTACGATCCCTGTCATACACAATTAGACACAATTATAATATATGACCAGAGACAAACTAGTATATCATGGATTATTTACATAAGTAAATACCTTCAAGTAAAGAGTAGATTGATTTAGTCCTGTGGACAAACAATAATGTCACATGCATTGGGTTTAAAATGGCTACCTCTTGGTCGAACTCAAGCGGACCAGAACTTTTGTTTAGGGGGGGAATTATTTTGACACTATTGTTCTTTAAAACGTTATGTTATTTTGTATTTTTCAAAAATCTATAAGAGCATTTTGCAAATTTTCAAAAGTTTGGGGGGGGGGGGGTGGCCATTAGGGAGATGGATTTTGGTGCATTCAAATATCAGAGCAATATCCCATTAGAGTGCTAGGCACAACACAAGTTTGACCAGGGGCAGACACAAAGAGGGGAAGGGCCGCCCCCTCCCCCCCCCCCCCCCCCGAAACTTTTGAAAATTTGCAAAATGCTCTTATAAATTTTTGAAAAATACAAAAAAAAACTTAATGTTTTAAAGAACAATAGTGTCAACAAATTTTTTTGCCCCCCTAAACAAAAGTTCTGGTCCGCTACTAAGTTTGACCAAGCGGTAGCCATTTTAAACCCAATGTTTGTGACATTATTGTTTGTCCACAGGACTAACCCAATATACTCTTTACTTGAAGGTATTTACCTAACTATGTAAATAATTCATGCTATACTAGTTTGTCTCTGTCATATATTATAATTGTGTCTAATTGTGTATGACATGTAGGGGTGAGCATTTGGATAGTTCGGTTAACTGAAATCTAAATTGTAAAAAAAAAATTGGATTTCGGTTAATTCAGTTTTTAACCGAATTATCCAAATTTTAATCAAAACCGAATTAACCGAAATCCAAATTATCCAAAATCTGAAATTTTTTTAAGTTGAAAACCAAAAACCGAACTGAAATCCAAAATTTACTTTAGTTCGGATTTCAATTAACCGAATTTTTTAAAAAAAACCGAAAACCGATTTTTAAAATCGGATTTTAGTTAACCGAATTTTTTTAAAAAAAAAACCAAACACATTTTTTTGTTTCATGTTCATCATCTGTAGTAGTAATAACCATAAGCTGCTAGAAAATTGTGAATTCCCTAGTTGTCAATTCATCACAACAGAAACAGAAAGAACTCACTCAAACATCAGACTAGTTACATCACACTAGGGGTGAGCAGCGATGAACGAAGTTCCAAAAAAACCAGTTATATATAATTAATTTGACAAAAAAAGGATAGTATGGCATTATATAATTGAAGCATTGGATTGGAGCAATGCGAGATAGGGTTATGAATTTTGACGTTCTGTTTGTCATGTTTAAGACTATTAACTATTAAGGAACGATTTAGGGATTTTCTTTAAAAAAGTTTGGATAATTCAGTTAACCGAATTTTACAGGGTTAAAACCGAAATCCAAACCGAATTATAATTCGGATATTCGAATAACCGAAATTTTAAATTCGGTTTTAAAATTCGGTTAAAAATCCAAAAAAAAAATTTGGTTAATTTGGATTTTGGATAAATCCAAATTATCCAATCCAAATGCTCACCCCTAATGACATGGATTCATACTCAGCTATTGGTGAGACATTATGAGAGCTAAGAAACCTCAGAGAACTGGAATGCAAACAACATTTGTCCTGGGATTATGAAGAGGCTGAAGGCACTTGAAAAATAAGAGAAAACTAGGCGATGCTTTACTAGGTCATCAGGGTGATAAGGGTATTTCGTGAACTACAAAACATAAATAGGGATATCTTGTGAACTTCAAAACATAAACAGGGGTATTTTATGAACAACAAACTTAAATAGGGGTATATTATAAATTTTAAAATTTTCTAAAAAAAGTAGCCAAAAAACTACGTTTTTTTTTAAAAAGGTCAGGGGCAAAATAGTCATTTTCTAAGGGAGGTTAACAGAGTATTTGACGACCATTAGTAAAAGGGGGCATTTTGTGAATTAGCAAAGAAAATAGGGGTATCTTGTGACACAGTTTCAAAAAGGGGTATATTGTGAATTAGGAAAGAAAACAGGGGTATATTGTGAATTTTCCCTTTTTTTATTGTGTGTTATTTGTGCAATCAAATGGATTGATTTGTAATCTCAACTAAAAAAGGACTCAAGACGAGTTCAGAAGAAGCAGTATAGACATAGAAAGAGAAAACACTATCTCCTCTCTCCTCTCTCTTCTTCTTTTCTTCTTTTTTCACCTTTTCTTCTTCTGCCTCCTCTTTTTTCTTCTCTTTTGCTTAGTACATGGACTAGTTTTTATCTTGATTTATTGTTCTGCTTTGTTTCTTAGCTTCTTCCCTAGTGAGAGAAGTTTTAACGTTTTCATCCAGCTTGTTTTTGAGTTTTTGTGTCTTGTGAGCATTGGGTTGGGGTTGGTTTCTAGGTTTTTCCACCAGTTATGTTGTTGCATGTGCAGAAAAGACTTATCTAAGCTTGGTTGAGCCGTTGGATCCCACTCGACTTTGCTAGCCAATTGCTGTTGATCGCAGGTAATGGATCCACAACGTATGAAAAGCTGTAGCCGGCGGCGATGGTGGTGATGGTGGTGGCGGTGCTAGGGCTGGCTATGGTGGATGCTCACTTAGATGATGAAGCTTTTCATGCAAGTTTTTTTAATTTTGGGACACATGTTAGTAGATGGGTGTATTTTATGTATAAGTGTCCACTTGCATGTAATCTTCTTCATGTAATATAATATAAAAGCTGGTCCTTTACTTAAAAAAAATAACTAAAAAGGGACTCCTATCATTGTAATGTTATAGCCAAATTTAGAAGAACTAATAGTCTAAATAGTATTATTTTAGTTGAGATTACGGATGTACAGAATTTCATGTAAACTGCACAATATTCAGAATGATACTAATTTTTAAGTATCTCACTAAGGTAATGTATGGATTTCCGGTTACATTAATCGGATTAAGAACTGTCCATAATTCTTAAAAGGGTTGTAAGCACAAACCACAAAAAACATATATAGAAGGTCATATAAAGTTGTACATATGAGCATAATAACCTGTACAATGTAACATTAAAAACTGTACACATGATGGAGAAAAACTGTACAAATTGAGAAGGATAATTTAAATAATGTCAGAGAAAAAAAACGAAACATAATGGCATGTTATACTTGTTCAAAGCAATTGTGGTACCACTCTCTTAAGCAATGAATAATGAAAATCTAACGACATGGAGATTGCCTAACCTGACACATACCCTAGAAATGCTAAATATATCGAAGGTTTACTTTAGGGCTTTAAGGCAAAATTTTAGGGTTTAATGACCCTAAACCTAAAATCCTTAAAAACATGTCGATACAATTAAAATATTATAAGGGTATAAATATGAATTACAAAAAGATGTCATAAACCATACACATACTCTAGGTAGCCTAAAAGGTTGTAGTGCACATACCATAAAAAAACCGTTCATAAGGTTCAAAGCTGTACAAATAGCATGATAACATGTACTTCGTTACATTAAAATTGTACACGTGATGAAGAATAACAGAAAGCTGACCCAATTAGAATCCAATATATGAATGGCTTGCATGAAGAATTTCTAAACCTCATATGCACATTATCCGATGGAGACTAGACAAAGGAAATGGACTAGTAACAACTACGATAGATCACTAAGGACGAATTAAAAATGTTGATTTGTTGATGTAGAGATGTCACTACAAAAATAATATATGCTTATTTTGGTTTGTTTGTATCATATTGTAACAAATTTATGTAAATTTCAGACAACGCAATATGGAGTTCCATCTAGGTTATAATACTATGTCATCTTTACACATGACAAACAAAATATGAAGAACAAAAACAAATAGACGAAACAGGGTAGAATATATGTACATGATGTCATTACTAGATACGAAACCACTTATTAGAAGCTATACATAATGACTTTCAAACATGCACGAGTCTTACTAATTCTTCAAACTATGAAGAAAAGAAAACCAGAGAAGATGCAACTATATACAACCATCTATTTTACACTCATATCTTATGTTTTACACCCACATCAATTATTCACAAAAAAGACTCCCTGTTCATTTCATAAAAGAGACTATGTTTTATCTTTGCTTCAACCAATTTACATCAAAAGCCATTATCAACCTATACAAAATCAAAAATTCTATTCTCAAAAAGCATCAATCAGTCTCCCAGTTAATAATAGAGATTAAAAGTCCATCCCTCAACTTGTTAAGAAAATTTCGATCGAGCGTTATCACCTACTTCCTCCTCTATAGTTTGTTCAAGATGTCTTTCTAAAAAAGAAAGAAAAATAGAAAAATAAACAAAAAAGTTAGAAGAGAATAAAAACAAACTTGTAAATCAATTGAATGAAAAATACATACCCGTCGATCAACTAAAATCAGAGAAGGGAAGGGCATTAAGAGTTTAATCAAGTCTATCAACTGAGTTTTCATCGTCATGAAGCAAGCCTTGATAAGCATATACTATTATTTTTGGGTTGGGTGCCATTCCAATCTTCAGCGAAGGATACTATTACTAGTCCATGCAATGTACAAGAGCCAAACCAAACCAGAAATTCCATAAATCAAAGGGCACGCGCCTAATTTGTTAGCCAGTGCCTCACATTGATACTGAATCATCAACTACATCCCAAGCTTATACCGCTTCCTAATTTCATTGTAGTAGTCCTCTACTATCAAATGATTGCCTTGACCATTTTCAAAATCCGAAGGCTTGGTGGACATGACATGGTCAAGGTCTTGAAGACTTTCCATGGTTTCCTTAATGGTCACCGCCGCATGAAAGACAGATTTGTAGAGAGAAATAGATTGAGGCTTAGAATCAGGCTTAGGCTGTGGGTTTGGTACGGGTGTTTCGAGCACAGTACAAAGCCTCAACGTCCTTGTTGACTAAATCTTTGTCTCCGACACCTGTATCTCTAATGTTCTCGGTCTGTGACCCACAAACCCTGTAGTAGAAATAGCCATAGTCACCATCATCTAACTCCATGCATCCCCAACTCGAGCACACAAGGAGTGCGGCAGTTTGATTCGCCCTTCCATTATCAAGTTCAAAAGACACTCTCAGCCAACCCAGGATTTCCTTCACGGGGATACATAGACGAATGCCCTGTTTTCAATTCTCCCTTCTTAAACATACTTTGTCTTTGACGGGCAGGGCTGCTAATAGGAAAATTGTAGGGGGAAATGATGTACAAAATTGAATAAAATAATAAAATAATCCTACAACTCTACTACGGGTAGCAAAAATCCCGGTCGGAATATAGTGTGAGTAGATTACGACCAAGAGTATCGAACCCAAGGAACTTAGTAGAAAATTAGTCCTAATCCTCGATAATAGCCTATTCTAAACAAGGGGAAAATGAGTAATAATTCTAAACTAGAAAGAACCTAACTAACAATCTAACTAAATAGTATTTACAATGAATTATCCTTGATTCGGGATAATAATCAATCTAATAACAAGTATGATCACCAAGTCAAATTAGCAAGTTTCGAATTAACCAACTTTTGAACATGCCGGATGTGATGCTGGACAAAAGATGCACGGCACATTCAAGAACTTTGAATGTGCCGGACACCAGACACCCGGCATTGCATCCGGCAATGTCAAAATATCAATATTGTTTTCTAGTTTCTGGGTCCAAACAAACACTCTCGATCCATTATCAAATCCAGCAAATCCAATGCTAAAAACGAACAGGGAAGAGAAGAATAAAATAGGTTAATTCAAATCTTAATTTTCATCTCCTAACTTATAGAAGACAAAGGGAACGATCACTTAGACTCCTCAACCCATTCTTTAGGAATTTTGAAGTAAAAGAGAACAAGTAGCGAACTTAATCCTCTTGGCACTGAGACCAAAATCTAAGTTGGAAACTTATAACTTTATTAAATGATCATAAATGTATTACAAGGAGAATCATTCCTAACCAAGGATGACAAGGAATTCTACTCCACCATCCACACAGATTAAAAGAAAGAATACAAAGGAGATAAGGGAATTGGTCGTAGCCTTAACCCGCCATGGATTTCCTTCTCTTCGCGTGGACAGTTGCATAGAACTTCCTTGGACACCAACACTTGTATGAGTTCGGATTTGGAGAATGAATGAAGTGTGGGGGTGTGTTGAAGTGTGTCAAATTGTGTAGGCCAATGGCCTATTTATAAACTCCATTTTCCTTGTATGTCGGGTGGAATGTCGGGTTAATGTCATCCGGCTTCGAATAACGCACGTGCCAACCTTTAACGGTCAAAACCGCCAATTGTGAGCGAAGAGTTACATGTGCCGGACAGGGGATGTCCAGCACCGTACCCGACGTCAGTTAAATCGTCAACGGTAATAACTTCTACCGTTTGGCGAACATTGATGACTTCTCACTTGTGTCGGATAGTGAGTACCCGACACTATGCCCGACAATAACTTCTTCCTGCTTCATACTCGTGCCGTGCAGAAGTCACCCGGCACCATATCCGGCATCACTTGGTCTTTTGATTAGAAATCTTTTCCTTGCATGAAAAACATATAAAAACATAAGTATGAACAAATAATACACTTTATACATATTATACCATAAATACTAACTATTTAACCTTATTTCTGTCAGTAATCTTATAAGTATAATTACTATAATATGATAAGTCTGAGGCTTATCAAGGCCCTACACTTACCTTTTGCTAGTCCTCGAGCAAAACTAGATTAGAAAAGAATACTGTTTATGCACAAAACAGATAATCTTAAGAATGACAATTAGATAAACATTTCCAACTATCTGACTCTAATTCATAAGCATCACTTAATCTTCCTGAGTTCATCAAGAATATACTACTGGGTATAAAGTAAAATATTCAAATCCAAAAACCGGCCAAAAACTCTTGGGCTATTTTATATAAGGGATTTGTATCCTCTCCTTTTTCCGGTTTCCAACATTCAGCCCTATTTTTCAAGGGTTTTAGAATGTGGCCAAGACACTCATCAATGGTTTGCATGATTCAGCCCTATTTTCCAAGGGTTTCTGAACCTAACCATGATTTTTCATTAAGAACGAGGAATTTAGGAGAAAAACAAAAGGAAAAACTCTCGGATGTTGCTTTTATTCTGAGGCAATTTTTTTTTTGCGACCTCATAATGCTTCATTTTTCTTTTTGAAAGAAGATTCTTTTTTTCCTTCTTCTTCTTTTCTCTTTTTTTTTTAAGTTTGCAGCTTTTCCTTTTTCTTTTTTTACACAATCCCTATTTAAGATATTCACCCAAAAGAATTCTCACCATTTCAAAAAGAAGGGAAAAAATATTAACCAGAAATAAATCAGAGATAAAAATAGGAATAAGAGCTTATACTTATGTTAATAAGAGAATCATGAAGTTAAAATCGAAATCTAAAAGTCATTAGAAAGCTTACCTCTTGAGAGAACAAGCATTTATCCTTCCCTAATCGTGCTTTTGTCAAAGACATGCAAAAAGCTTAGTAAAACATTGATAAGATCTCAACTTATAACATATTTAAATATTATTTATATACTAACTCGTTTTTTCCTTTTATATATACATGTACTTTTTACACTAAAATAATTTTTTAAGTGGGGACCCTTGCCCTACACTTGGCAGGAACACTGTCCCCAGTGTTCAAAGAAAGTAAAAGAAATAATTCCATAAAGAATTTTAAAGAAAAATTAAAAGGATGATGAAAGAAAAGAATTAACAAGAATAGAATAAAATACTCCCCTTATGGAAGAATTAGGGCACAAATGCCCTACACTTGTGATGAGCCAAGGTATCTGAGTTGCTCACAGCATAAGTCAACTAAAAATAAAGGCAACTGAAACCAAAAACTCACAAAAGTACAAAGCTTCCATAATATAAGGAGAAAGTTAGATAATGATCCATTAGTCATACCTTAACTAGAAAAATAAATAGAAAATAAAATGAACTAAGATAAAATAAAAAGAAATGAAAGTAACATAGGAGAAAGAAATAAAGAGAAAGAACTAGATAACTTCTACTGGTGTGGAGGAGGATGGCGGTGGAGAATCTGATGATGAGTCAGGGGAAGCGTCTTGAGCATCGGAGAGGCAAGAAGAGCTAGGGGTAGGGAGCCCATTCTTCTTCACCTCCCTACGCGCCTTCCTCTTCTCCTTGTCCCGAAGGAGGCTCTTGACCAAAGCAGCTATAGAACACGACATCGTCTGCTTCATCTCCTTTTTGGCCTTCTTTCTGTCAGCCGCCATGGTCTTGTTCATCTGATCTACAGCCAGCAAGATACGGTCATCAACCCTCCTCTCCTCCTCATCCTAGCGCTAAGTAATGCGCTCCTCAAAGGCCTCTTGTCTCTGCCCAACTTCTAACTGATGCTGCTTAACAGAGTCTACTCTGGTAGTCAACTCTATGCGCATATCCTCATAATTCTGCCTAAAATCTCAAAATCCCCCCAAGCGGTCTGCTGAGCTGCCTAGAAGGACTCCATAGAGTGGTGCTTGTTGGGCAAAATAATGTTGAAACTATCTTGCTAACTATGGGCAGTGAACCCAATCATTGTAGTACAACAAGGTCGTATCCACAGGGACTTCGTAACTATCTAGCTAATTATAAGCTTAGTAAATATGCAAGAGGATATATACAAAAGTGCATAAATGTAAATTAGGGGTTTTGGGTTTTTGGGTTGTAACTGGAGAAATAAAGGAAATCAATAAACACTAAACTATCTAATCTAGGATAGGTGTAGCTCGGGATAGGATATTCGCACCCGTCATCCCCTTTCTACCAATTGTCGAACCTCGAACTCATAGCTAAACAACGGGAATTTAATTAATAGCCAAATCGAGGTCTATTAATCTTAACCAATTTAACGGGGACTGAATGTTCGTTCAAATCCCCAATTCAATCAGAAGCATTAAGCACAAATCTACCCTAAGTTGCAATGAGAACCTCATCTCAAAATCAGTGAAAATCGGCTAACATTGATTTAGTCCCAACGGTTTAGGTTTCTATCTCAGAATATCATTTTGATAGAATCCCACAATAATGCTAAACTAATCGGTAGACCAAACCTACCAATTTAACACATAGAAGACAAATTGAGCAAAACCCTTAACAAATCCCCAAATCATGAGCAACAAGTTTAGAAGTCATAAACACTCAATAATCATTTTCATTAAGCTCAAAGACTAAAATAAAGCACTAACACAAGTTCAAGATTCAACAATGGAGTTTTGGGGGATTTGGGGCTTTATCCAAATCCCTAGATACAAGTGAGTCAAGTCTCCATTAAAGCACAAATAAGAGAAACGGGAGAAGAGATAGCCATTAATGGAGCTTGGAGGGAGGTGAGCTTCTCTTCTTCTCCTTCCTCTTCTTCTCCTTCTTTTTCTCTTCTTTTCTCTTCTTTTCTCTTCTTCTGCGTCGCCTAGAGTCCTGCTCCTGAACTCCCCCTCTTTCCTCTCTTTTTCTCCTTTTAAAAACGCAAATCTGGGCAAAATTTCGACCCGACCGACCTTGCAAAGTCGGTCCTAGGGTCAGTCGGAGTCAGTAGCGATTTCGGGCGCGTTTTTAAGTTCGACCGACCTTACAAGATCGGTCCTAAGGTCGGTCGATTCCAGTAGCTTGCAAAACGCAAATCTGGGCAAAATTTCGACCCGACCGACCTTGCAAGGTCGGTCCTAAGGTCGGTCATGTGGACAAGCTAACTTCAAAACACTGTATCTTCTTCGTTTTAACTCCGATTTTGGATCCGTTTGCGCCCACGCGTTCCTCTCTTCGTCTACTTTACTCCTAGCTATGTTACTCCTCCTGTTTATACAATAAATGTGTAAAACACCAATGAAACACAAAACTAGAGGAAAACAAGCTAGAGTGGAGAAATGAGCATGAAAAGTGTTGATTAAACATATGAAATACACCCCTAAAACATGCTCATTTGGACACTCATCACACCCCCACACTTACCTTTTTGCTTGTCCTCAAGCAAAACTAAGTACCCATGCTAGTAAGGAATGCTCAAGACTAACAAACACTAACATGAATTGTAAGATAAAAGAAGAAGCAAAAAGTGATTAAAACCTTTGAGGAGTGTGAACCATCTCTTAGTGGTGGCCTGGGTGTGCTTAGGGGAAAAACCAAAACTAGAGTTTCGGGGTATGATCCGGAGTGCTTCAAAGTTCTAAAGATTGGGTAACTTGGAGAGCTTTTACCATGGCCAACTTCTCTCAAGAATGAGCATTGAGAAGAAAACAAAAGGAAAAAAAGATTTATGCATTTGTTTCACTTTTGCATAAGAGATGAGAAGATAAAATTTTGGCATAAAGCCTTTGCATTTAAGAACACTTAACTCTCATTGTTGGTTACCAATGGCGTCTCACAAGTCCCTTAAAGGGTTTTCACAAAGAAGCACCCCTTAGCAATCCCTAAGAAAGAAGACAGAATGAACCCCAAGCAATAAAAATCCAACCATATAAGATCATTTGGCCACACCGCATGTAAAATGCTCCTCAAAAGCAATCAAAAAGAAAAATTTGAGCATTTATCCCATAATTCATAATAGTATTTGTTCTTAATGAGAACAACTCACAACACAAGGGTCCAAGTTTTTGATTTTGGACAATCGCAAGATAAGCATGAAGGATTAAGCATTTAAGCATACAATTCACCGAAAAGGTCACTCCCCCACACTTAAATTGAACAATGTCCCCATTGTTCACCAATCAAAACCGGGGAAGGTTCCAGAAGACCTTTGCGGGAAGTAGACAAAAGGAAAATCACACGGGACACAAACAAATAGTATAGCACAGAAGCTATCCCCAGATTTGCAGATTCAAAATTAGAGAAGAGATAACGAAAACTAAAAGGAACTAGTACTCCCCTGAGATTGCTATTGCTATCAGTTTGTAGAACTCCCCCACACTTGAGCTTCAGCCTCAATTAGCGTAGCTTGGTTGCGGTGTGGACTTAAAGTTGCACCCGCATAAAACACTAGCAGCAACCAAACTACAACTGGAGTTAAGGGTTAGCAAAAACAAAACCAAAGGAGAATGAAAACAAAAACAGGAAATAAAAATAGTGGAGTCGTTGTGGGCAAATATTAAAGGAAGGGTGAAACGAGTACTCCTCAATAAGATGCGGATGGAAGATAGGGTGCCCGCACAATTGCTAGGGGGAGGGGTCGTTGAGGTGCTACCTTCAATCGTTGGAGATGAAGGTCCTCTTGGTAAATTTCGTTAGAGGTTCCTTTGTAATTATTCCCAATTCCATCCCTTTTTCAGAGGGGCTTACCTGTTTCCAAAATATTCACAACACAGACGCCACCAATTGGTCGTAAAAGGGCATGTCCAAAGAATGCAAAAATAGCCCATTATTGAAAACAATGCAAAATTTAAACTAACGGAATTTAAAAGACAAGACGCGAAATGAAATCCGGGTTGCCTCCTGGTAAGCGGCCCTTCTTTAAGGTCTTTGGCTAGACCATACCACCGTGAAGTCATCCGGGATCGAATATGAATGTTGAAGTCGACTTCAACGGGTGGGTTGGGCGGGCATCATCTAGCAACGAAGAACGACCCGGATCAAAAGGAAATGTGGCCTCAACACTTAGGATGTGAAAGTGTAAACTCCACCGATCGTTCATCAGGTGGAAGTGTGGAGGTGGGTGATCCTTGGTACGAGGATCAAACTGTGGTGGAGCCTCTTCTTCAAATTCAAGGATGTAAACATCCTTATCTTCAGTGAGCGGTGCAGGGTGAACTCCGGGGCGGACTTTGTCTTCAATCTTTGGTCCCTGATCAAATGGGAAGGTGGCCTCTACACTTAGCGGGTGTACGTTGAGCTTCCACCCAACTTCATTAGTGCACGGGTGGGGGCCTTGATCCTTCAAATGAAGATCAAAGTTAGTTGGCTCCTCCTCCTCAAATTCAAGGATGTAGACATCCTCGACCTCGGGGTGAGGCTCATAGGAAGAGCCGAGGTGGACATCAACTTCATAGGGGGATGGCTCCTTGAAGTCGGTGGTGGTACTCTCCTCTGAGGAGTCAGAGGGAGACAGTGTCGCCTCCTTCTCAAAGTTGAGGATGTGAGCATCCTCGTGATCTTGATGGAGCACGGAGAAGGCGGAGAAATATTGGTAGCTGACTTCAGAGGGAGAAAGCTCCTTAAAGTCAGAGTGGAGACTCTCTTCTGATGAAGTGTCTTCATAGTCAAGCTGGAGCTAAAGTGGTGTTGGGCTTTTAGATTCACACAGGGGAGGAGTTGGAAAGTAGCTCAAGTCCTCAATAGGCTGTTCCACATCATGAACTGCTTCACTCTCAAGTTGTTGCATTATTTGAGTGAGCTGAGTTTGAATTTTCATGTTGAAGGTATCTTGCTTCATGATAAAAGTATCTTGCATAGTTGGGTTAGGCTTGCAAGAAGAGATAAGATCTGACATGAGCTCCTCCAAACTGGGTGAATCAACCTTTACTGTGATCACATGACACTGAGCACTCTCGTGGTCTCCGCCACACTCTTGGCACACAAGCCTCCGGTAGACTGAAGAGTTAAGGTCCTCCATGAGAGCTCTCAATTCTGACATCGTTGTTGGGCACTTGGGGCTCTCATGGTACTCTCCGCACCTTTGGCATACACTCCATGGGTTGGTGACTTGTGTAAACTCATGATAGTCCTCCAATCCGGTTGGTCTACTCCCATTTGGTTGGTATGCTGAGATAAAATCTACCATCATGTCCTCCAACCTAGAGCTTCCAACCTGACATTGAGAACTGTCATGGTTTCCTCCGCATCTCTCTCACACAAGCCACTGATTGTAGTTTTCTTGACCATAAGAGTAGCCATTCCAACCTCCAGCTGGATCATAATAACCATCCATCAACTTAAAGTTCCAACAAAGAAAAGAAACAAAAAATTATACACAAAAGGGTAAATAAGAAAATGAAAAATATGCACAAAAACTAAACAGACAATAAACCAAATAGTTGGACCGAAGTCTCCGGCAACGGCGCCAAAAACTTGTTGGGCAAAATAATGTTGAAACTATCTTGCTAACTATGGGCAGTGAACCCAATCATTGTAGTACAACAAGGTCGTATCCACAGGGACTTCGTAACTATCTAGCTAATTATAAGCTTAGTAAATATGCAAGAGGATATATACAAAAGTGCATAAATGTAAATTAGGGGTTTTGGGTTTTTGGGTTGTAACTGGAGAAATAAAGGAAAGCAATAAACACTAAACTATCTAATCTAGGATAGATGTAGCTCGGGATAGGATATTCGCACCCGTCATCCCCTTTCTACCAATTGTTGAACCTCGAACTCATAGCTAAACAACGGGAATTTAATTAATAGCCAAATCCAGGTCTATTAATCCTAACCAATTTAACGGGGACTGAATGTTCGTTCAAATCCCCAATTCAATCAGAAGCATTAAGCACAAATCTACCCTAAGTTGCAATGAGAACCTCATCTCAAAATCAGTGAAAATCGGCTAACATTGATTTAGTCCCAACGGTTTGGGTTTCTATCTTAGAATATCATTTTGATAAAATCCCGCAATAATGCTAAACTAATCGGTAGGCCAAACCAACCAATTTAACACATAGAAGACAAATTGAGCAAAACCCTTAACAAATCCACAAATCATGAGCAACAAGTTTAGAAGTCATAAACACTCAATAATCATTTTCATTAAGCTCAAAGACTAAAATAAAGCACTAACACAAGTTCAAGATTCAACAATGGAGTTTTGGGGGATTTGGGGCTTTATCCAAATCCCTAGCTACAAGTGAGTCAAGTCTCCATTAAAGCACAAATAAGAGAAAAGGGAGAAGAGATAGCCATTAATGGAGCTTGGAGGGTGGTGAGCTTCTCTTCTTCTCCTTCCTCTTTTTCTCCTTATTTTTCTCTTCTTTTCTCTTCTTCTGCATCGCCTGGAGTCCTGCTCCCGAACTCCCCCTTTTTCCTCTCTTTTTCTCCTTTTAAAAAAGCAAATCTGGGCAAAATTTTGACCCGATCGACCTTGCAAGGTCGGTCCTAGGGTCGGTCGGAGTCAGTAGCGATTTCGGGGGCGTTTTTAAGTTCGACCGACCTTACAAGGTCGGTCGATTCCAGTAGCTTGAAAAAACGCAAATCTGGGCAAAATTTCGACCCGACCGACCTTGCAAGGTCGGTCATGTGGACAAGCTAACTTCAAAACGATGTATCTTCTTCGTTTTAACTCCGATTTTGGATCTGTTTGCGCCCACGCATTCCTCTCTTCGTCTACTTTACTCCTAGCTATGTTACTCCTCCTGTTTATACAATAAATGTGTAAAACACCAATGAAACAAAAAACTAGAGGAAAACAAGCTAGAGTGGAGAAATGAGCATGAAAAGTGTTGATTAAACATATGAAATACACCCCTAAAACATGCTCATTTGGACACTCATCAGTGCTGCTGCTGGAGCTCCTGACGGAAGTGATCGAGCTCTACAACCACTCTAGAGTCTGCATCAGAAGTTGAGGGATGGGGCGGTCAGGTGGAAATCGGAGGTGGCGGAGGCAGTAAAAGCTGACTACCCTCTCCCTGATAGCTGGGGTAGTCCTGTGCAGTAGGGGTCCTAGACCTCTGATCGGGGGAACATATAGGAACTCACCAGAAGGTGACTCTCTGAACCACCAGCATCGCAAGAGAGCGCGGTCAATAGGGGCAGACTCGAGATGGAAGTGCAGACCTTTAGGTATCTGAGTCTCCCCTAGTGTCTGCATGATGTGCTGGTGGATGAGCATAGGAAAGATGGGGCGCTGCCCCTCTCGGTGCATGATGGTGTGGCCAACTGCGCAAACATCAACCTCTGGACTCGGAACCGGGACTCAACTGCTCCCTGAGCTGGCCCGAGAAGGTACTGAAGCAATGCACAGTCCATATCATTCAGCTCGTCATGCTTGCAAGGCCGAATGTTATGGCGGATAACCTCCATGGCCAAGTGTAACTGGAGGTCAGTGATGAAGGTAAGGGGGATCACGTGTCGCTCTCAAGTGTGGGCTCTGTCCATATAACGGACACGTGATCCGAATCGAGAGAGGATAGCGCTCTGGGACTCTGCTAAGGTATGCCGGCTGAATGACCGCTATCGTCGATCATAATCGATACCCAGAGTCTGTGCGATGCTCTCTGGAGTGATGACAACGCAGTGTGCGAAGACAAAGGAACGGATCTGAACTCTTGATGTCTGGGGCGGTTCACGGTACTCGAGTTGGAGTAAAACTCACGCACCAATCCTGGGTAAAAATGTCCATGGCCGATGTCTAGTATCCTCAGCCAGCCATGTCGCAAAAAGAGCTCAGAAATCGATGAGAGCTGGCAAACCTCTGGATGTACTCGTCTCTCCTGAACCCACTTACCTTTCATCTTGGACTGATGAAAGTACTGAGCAGCGGAAGGATTAACGAAACCTTTCTCATCAAATCGGGGCTCATCAGGAATATGGGAAGGTAGAGGGAGGGGCGTACCAAAATCATCCTGCTCTGGTGCTGAAGAAGTGGATCCAGGTCCACTTGAGTCTCTAGAGATGTCCTCTTCTTCCTCTTACCAGCCTTTGTCTTCTTGGTAGGCTGTGCAGCACTGCTGGAGGTTGGTTCCTTGCCTGTCCGTCTGGTATAACGACGAGGTGGCTCAGGTACAGGAGGAGCAGCCTCATCATCCTCTGTAGTGGCCTCTCCTAGGGCTGCATCCAGCTCGTCAAAGAAGTCATCCTCTTCAAAATCAAGGCACTGAGAAGTAGTGGATTTTCGGCGAGGCATCTATAAGAAAAGAATAGAGAAAGATACCACAGACAAACCATAAATGTTAGTTCCAAAGAAATTTATAACACTTGAAGAATTCGGAGCCGAACCAAGAGATCACCATATTCCTGTAACTTAATGTCCTAAATGAAGAATAATGTGAACAGATTATATCATAGGCACTAATTCAGAAGCATGGAGTCAAAAGTAGACGAAGAAGAATCAACAATAGAGTCGTGCCGGGTGCGATGTCGGACAGAAGCAACCCGGCACAATCATACAGCATGGTGCCGAACAGGATGCCGGATAGAAGTTACCCAGCTCATTGAATTCTATATTGTGCCGGATGCGTGATACCCGGCACATTCATCCGGCACATTCAACATTTCAACCCAGAAACCTAGTTCGAACCAGAGAAAGCTAGCAACACAGATTTCACCCAGAACCACATAAAATCCTTCGCAAATGCTCAAATCAGAGACCTAGTATCCTAAATACGTCTCTCGACAATAAAAATCGCATATACCAAATACTTTTACTAAAATCTGAAACTAAAATAATGTAACTAGCTTAAGGAAAAGGGGAAGAAGATGGAACTTGGTTTACCATTAAAACAAGGGCACACACGGGCGGATTACTGAAATGAACTGAAAGTGAGGGTTGGTCGTGGTGTCGGGAGGCGCGGCGGCTCTGCTTGCTGTGTTGTGGCTCGAGAATGGTAGGGCAAATGAAGTGAAAGCGATAAAGCGTACCCGGTAATTTTTTTTGAATTTCCCGAGATGCCGGGTTGCATGCCAGGTAAATTCCATCCGACATATGTAGTTCTAACTTGCCGGGTTGAGTGTCGGGTGTCGCGTACCCGACAAGTTGAGTTTAAGATAGGCTAGATATATCCTACCCGGCTATAGACACGGTATATTGTAATTTTCTTACCCCGCACCTGCAGCAGTTTAATTACAACTAGGAAAAATAAAGGTAACATATAAAACAAGTCCCGGCGTCGGACTTTCTCCAAAAATGCCGGGTTACTATTTTGTACACCATGTATATAAATGAATTTAGCAAGAATTAAATCAATGAATAAAGGATAGGTACTTTGAATGAAAAAGAATGAATCAAACAAATCCACGAATACATTATGTAAAAAAATAACTAGAAAATTAAAGAATACATAAAAATGAATAAAAGAATAAATTATATATAAATCTAACATTTTTCGGACAAAAATAAATAAAAGGAAAATAGATTTGAACGTGAAATACCCCGAACTTAAATATGGTGATTAAATTATTTTAATATGGTATTTAAGGGCCTAATAGTGCCTAAGTAATTTTGGTAAGGAAAATAAATCCAAAAGAAATAAAGAAACGCTTAAAAAGCGAAAAACGTTAAATAAGCGTTAAATAACCATATGAGGTATGAGACCTCGGTTAGCGTATTATATGGATTCCTAGGGATTAATAAGACCAAAATAATATATGGGAACAACTCCCAAAGAAAACGGATCCAAATAATGTATTAAAACGCTAATAGAGCTTTAGCGCATGTTTTTCGAGAAAACCCGAAAATTTGATTCTAAGTGGTCAAACGAACCCGTAAAGATTATAAATTATTAAATAACAATAATTAAGCATTAAAGGAAGCTTAATAACGCATAAAATTAAAGAAACGAGAAAATTCCGGAAAACATGCCCGGTTAGTGAATAGTACCTAAACCGGGTAAAATAACGAGTGTTTTCTGTAAAAGATGAAAAACGCTCCAGCTAGTAGTAATAGTGGGGGCCGGTTTTTATAATATATCCAACTCACACACACACACCCTAAGCTAGCTAATTAAATGAGGAGCCAAAAAGTAGAAAAGTACAAAAGTAAAGTAACACTCTCTCACCTCTCATTCTCACTTTTCCCTCTTCTCTCTCCCATTTCTTTTTCTCTCACCGTCTCCTTCCTCCCTTCTCTGATTTGGGCGATTTTGGAGTTCTCCAACCAGCTCCCATGGCAGCCTCTCTTCATCTCCATGCTCAAGCCATTTCAGAGCTCCAAATGAAAAACTGAACACATATTCTTCTTCCCCTCTTCAAGCTCCACACTTCTCTCTTTTCAAAATTTGAAAAGGATGAGTTTCATTTTCGTGGGTTTTGCCCATTTGAAGAGAAAAGGGCACCACCTTGTAGCTTGGAGCCTCCTCTTTCTTCTAAGGTAAAGAGTTCCAAAGAAAATTCATTTTTCTTCACCTTTCTCTCTTGACCGATTTTACTCTTTGTAACACCTTGTTTTCTTCTTGCTTTGGAGCATTGTTTCAACCCTCCAATGGTGGAGTAATCCCCTTCTTGATTCAAGGGTGAGAACCCCTCTCAAAAATCTCCAAAGGTAAAACCCTAACTTGTGCTCTAAGGCCTTTTTATTGAATTAGAATTCTCTAAGGGTTTAGAAGAATAATTAAAATGTATTTTTGTGTTTCTTGGGTGTTGGGATGGAGTTTGACAACTCCATTCCCATTTGACCGATTGGTGCAAGAAAGAGAGGAAGAGGAGAATTGGAAAAGAAAGAAGGAAATTATAAGCTCAAGGTAAGAGCTCCTTCTTAATGCTTAATTTTAATGTATTGGAGTAATGGGAATGGGTAAACAAATAAAAGAACCTAAACTATTGTATTAGTAGTGTAGTTGTGGAAGTTTTAGTATTTGTGAGCAAGTGTGTGAATTGTGGGCCTTGAAGCCAAGTAAATTGTGTATGAGTATTAGTATTGTTGTTTAATGGAGTATTGATGTATTAAGATTTCTTTGATTGCTGGTAGGACCCTTGAATGGGTGTGGCTAGATTATGAGTGAATTTGATGAAAAAGTGAGTATGTGGTTATGTGGAAATTGTAGGTGAGCTATGGCAAAATTTTGGTAGGAAATGTACATTTATGGATGACTTGGTGAATGGGAGAACCAAGGTATATATTGGATTGAGTAGAGATGTTTAGTAACTAGGGAATGGTAGTTTTAGTATGAGAAACAAGAAGGTAAAAATCTGTAGCAAAGAGTATCAAAATGCATTGTAGAAACTAGGAAGAATTAGTGTGCAAGAGTTGGTAAAAAGAGAACTGGACTTTGGCATAGGTAGTGTAGTTGATTGTCTAGGAATAAATTGGTATGGTCAAATGGAGTTAGAACAATAATGCAAGTGCCGAGAGGTAAAATATGTAGCACTAGTGTGCAACGTGTAACAGTGGGAATGGAAAAATTTGTGAATGTGAGCAAGGATTTGAGTAGAGATTTGACCAATGATTTGAAGAGGTTTAGAGCATGTTTTGAGGTGTTTAAACATGTAGGAAACATGGGGAATGATTAGGGAATGATTAGAGGTGAATTAGGGGTTGAAAACTGATCAAAAACTGTAGATTTTGACAGTTCCAGGGGTGGTCCGGGTTTGCAAATCGGTACACAAACCCGGACCACATCAAAAACACATCCGAGAGTGAATACAGGGGTTGGTACGGGTTTATATCCCAGGACACAAACCCAGACCACTTGTAAAATTGTCCAGAAAGTAGAAACCGTGTCTGGTTCGGGTTTGTAACCCCGGACACAAACCCGGACCAGTGTAAAAACATGCCAGAAAGTACTTTTAAGTGTTCTAATGATGGAGAAGTGAATGGTAATGGTTTTAGGAGTTGTTAAGGCCTTGTTTGGTGATATTTAAAGGCCCTAAGAAGTGTAAACAAGTGTAGGAAGTGAGTGAGAAGTAAGGACATAGTCCGACATGAGTTAAACTAAGTATACCAGGACAACGGGGTAAGTACGGGAGTAGTAATTATTGATGTACCGTATGAGCATAGCATTAATAACAATGTTAAAACATTACCAGTGGAACAAGTGTGAACCAAGGAACAAGGGAACACATGGTAAAGCTAACTCCGGTGAAAGGTATGATTTTCTCATGCCCCGTATGCTAACCGAGTTACTCTGATTTGTGTGTTGTATGCCGGCTAATCAAGACTAAAGCATGAAAACGGTTTATTGCCTTTCATTGTATGTCTTGTTGTATGCTGTATGAGCTAACCCTTCTTGATTGATTGTGTGGCTTCACTTAGTGCGTAGACCGACTCATAGATGAGTCTTGTTGTTTAGTGACTCGTAGTACGAGTTATGTTGTGAACTAACGGAAACGTAGAAACGCACTAAACTAACAAACCAACAAATGATAACGCAAACCAATGAACTCACTAGAATGTGAGAGAGTGCACGGGAGTAGTAACCCCCGATAATGGTAGGAGAACCGAAATGAACAATCCACAAACAATAAGTAGTGGGAGCATATAAATAAACCCTATTAGAGGAATTAATGTTGGTGCAAGTCATGAATCATGAGAGTAGTAAAGAATGATGAGGGATCTTCAAGCCCCTTAGCAAATTAGTCGACCCACTATGAGAGGACCCGACTGATGTGAGTAATGTCCCGAGCATGAGAGTATTCGATACGTTGGGGGAACCCTTAAATCTGAGAATACTAGACGGTGGCAATTCCCTAAGCTAGTGGAGGTTATCAAGAGAGATACTTCTAGGCTAATCCATGAGATTGTAAGATACTCCAAGAGATGAGTGTTGGGAATTTGATTAGTCCGGTAAAAATGGACACTTGTATATTTGAGGAGCTAAGTGTATAGCCTTTGAATTTGCAGGTCCGGTGGCGAGTCTTGTGTATGACTCCGCCCAGAGACCAAAAGTAATGAGTATTGAGTATTGCGTATGTATAAGTAAAGTAGTGAGTAATGAGTAAGTATGAGTATGTAATGAGTAGCAAGCAATGAGTAAGTACGAGTAAGGAGAAGGGTGTGGGTACTGAGTATGCGTGAGCAAGTGATGAGTACTGAGTAAGAGCAAGTAGTAGTAGTAGTGAGTACGGAGTAAAGCATGAGTAAATAATGAGTAAGGTAGTGAATGCAATGTGAGTAAAACAACGAGTAAGTAAGATTAAGCTTGGTGGAAACTTTGCGAACGAATAACTAACGAACGGTTGACGGACAACGTGTCTTCCTTGGTAGGTAATGAACCTTGTATATGTATGTAAGTATGGTTGATTGTATTGTTGTAGCATGAGTATGTATGTATGCATGTAAAACAAACTCCATATATATCCGACCCAAAGTAGTCGGCGTACCGCGGTTAGCACGCAGTATATGCGAATTTCATATGCAGCAATTTTGCTGAGCCCCTAGGGGCGACATTTTTATTTTTACAGGTATTCGAAGCTGACCACCGTTCGAGAGAGTAGGACGGGGATTGCTATGTAAGCATGGGTAGTTTAATTATGGGATTTGTATTCGAATTGTAATGTGAATTTGGAAGCCCAAACTGTATCGGTAATTTAAGGACTGTAGTAGACTCGGTATAGTATTGTATTGGAGTTGTAATTGAATTATGGTTGAGTATGCAAGGGAAAGTAATGTATTGTGTAGAGTACTCGGTATGTTCAATTCATCAGACCGATAGTATGTAGTAGTGTAGCTGGCCTTGTTAGTCACGTGGGTGACTAGCGGCATTGTACACCCGCCGTTGTGTATGTATTATCCGCTGTGAAGGTAAGTATCTGTATAGTAATGACGGTATTAGCGGTAGGGGTGTTACAGAATGTGTCGGGCGTATAGCAGGAGATATTGTGTCCGGCTTTGGACTTCCTTCGAATGTGCCGGATGTATTGGACCCGGCATCACGCACGGCACATTCAACTAAATAAAAGGAAAATGCACGAATTGATTCAAA
The DNA here is from genome assembly GCA_023374045.1 of Limonium bicolor. NCBI lineage: Eukaryota > Viridiplantae > Streptophyta > Magnoliopsida > Caryophyllales > Plumbaginaceae > Limonium > Limonium bicolor. The sequence continues at coordinate 25,103,002 of CM041779.1, read as the reverse complement.
GAATAAAAATGAAAGAAAAAAGAATAGGGCGATTACCAATTTTAGGACTTGGACTAATTCCAAGTCCCCAGCAACGACGCTATTTTACTAATAGGAAAATTGTAGGGGGGAAAGGATGTATAAAATTGAATAAAATTATAAAATAATCCTATAACTCTACTACGGGTAGCAAAAATCCCGGTCAGAATATAGTGTGAGTAGATTACGACCAAGAGTATCGAACCCAAGGGACTTAGTAGAAAATTAGTCCAAATCCTCGATAATAGCCTATTCTAAACAAGGGGGGAAATGAGTAATAATTCTAAACTATAAAGAACCTAACTAACAATCTAACTAAATGGTATTTACAATGAATTATCCTTGATTCGGGATAATAATCAATCTAATAACAAGTATGATCACCAAGTCAAATTAGCAAGTTTCGAATTAACCAACTTTTGAACATGCCGGATGTGATGCCAAACAAAAGATGCACGACACATTTAAGAACTTTGAATGTGCCGGACACCAGACACCCGGCATTGCATCCGACAATGTCAAAATGTCAATATTGTTTTCCAGTTTTTGGGTCAAAACAAACACTCTTAATCCATTATCAAATCCAGTAAATCTAATGCTAAAAACGAATAGGGAAGAGGAGAATTAAATAGGTTAATTCAAATCTTAATTTTCATCTCCTAACTTATAGAAGACAAAGGGAACGATCACTTAGACTCGTCAACCCATTCTTTGAGAATTTTGAAGTAAAAGAGAACAAGTAGCGAACTTAATCCTCTTGGCACTGAGACGGAAATCTAAGTTGGAAACTTATAACTTTATTAAATGATCATAAATGTATTACAAGGAGAATCATTCCCAACCAAGGATGACAAGGAATTCTACTCCACCATCCACACAGATTAAAAGAAAGAATACAAAGGAGATAAGGGAATTGGTCGTAGCCTTAACCCGCCATGGATTTCCTTCTCTTCGCGTGGACAGTTGCATAGAACTTCCTTGGACACCAACAGTTGGATGAGTGCGGATTTGGAGAATGAATGGAGTGTGGGGGTGTGTTGAAGTGTGTCAAATTGTGTAGGCCAACGGCCTATTTATAGACTCCATTTTCCTTTTATGCCGGGTGGAATGCCGGGTCAATGTCATCCGGCATCGAATAACGCACGTGCCAACCTTTAACGGTCGAAACCGCCAATTCTGAGCGAAGAGTTGCATGTGCCAGACAGGGGATGTCCGGCACCGTACCGGCGTCAGCTAAATCATCAACGGTAATAACTTCTATCGTTTGGCGAACAGTGATGACTTCTCACTTGTGCTGGATAGTGAGTACCCGGCACTATGCCCGACAATAACTTCTTCCTGCTTCATACTCGTGTCGTGTAGAAGTCACCCGGCACCATATTCGGCCATCAATTGGTCTTTTGATTAGAAATCTGTTCCTTGCATGAAAAACATATAAAAACATAAGTCTGGACAAATACTACACTTTATACATAATATAACATAAATACTAACTATTTAACCTTATTTCTGTCAGTAATCTTATAATTATAACTACTATTATATGATAAGTCTGAGGCTTATCAAGGGCCGTAGACTGTCATACAGGAATGGGATAGAGACGAGAGTGGGGGAGGAGAGTGATTAGTACAAGAATAAAAGTAAAACAAATTAAATTACAACACTATTCATAGTATAGCAATCGATAGCTACCGACAAATGTAGCTAAGTATATGCGTATTGTCACGTCAAATACCACGTACTATGTATAATATGTACATGTTTGATAATTTAATTTTAAGAACCAACTCATTTTACTAGTATTTTTTATGCTTATCTAATTTATAGTTGTAATATGATTAATGGTTCAATTTGTTATAAGATAGACTACATGCAAATTCAACCCCAAATTTCTTAGATAAGTTGATTAATATTGAAAATATATAATTTGGTTCACATATTACAAACGAACAGAACACCGATAACTCTATTCCTTTCTTTAGTGTTACGATATTAGAGATCCTAGAGTCTCTCTCTTCTTCTTTTTTTGTCCCCTCACAAATCAGCCCCCATTCCTATTTATAGACTTTTTATGGTGAAGTCTATCTTTAAACCCTTGTACATGTGGTATTATTTTATTGGAGCAACCCTTCTAATTTTGACGCTTTCCGCTTTGTAAAGCTTTATGGTCCAAAAGACGCGGGTGCGGGTGCGAGACACAGGATGTGGCGCCCGGTCACAGAGTGCGGGACGCGGCCCGGACTGATGGTTGGTGCCTAGATTGGAGCCTGAACCAGGTCCTGAAGGGGGGCCCCGGGCCGAGGTCGGGACCTAAGGCTTGAACTGTCTTACCTCTTTTGTCTCGTCATATTTTTCCCCTCTCCAAATGTGACTTCAACTAAATGCAAAATTGGGGGGAAACAGCAATATTAAGCATTGACAAATATTTTAATCACCACAATCAAACTAACCTTCCGCTCTAGTAAAACGATAAAAGATAATACCAAAGATAGGCAATCATCCTAAACATATAGGAGATTTTGCTTAGTACTTAATTGTCAATCACTTACGTCAAACTCTAAGATCCATGATCATTCTACACATCTTGATGTCTAAGAAGCTGATCATAAAAGAGACTCCTTTGATTTTTCTTGGTCTTATTAGGCTTGTGAATATTCTTCTTGTTGTAGATTATGAAAGTTCTATGAATAGGAAATCACCCCTCTAGCCCAACCCCCTCAAGTTAGTATTGCAATGGAATTCAAATTACAACTTCATCACACTTGTGTTAATTGTAGATTCTCTAATCTAGAATTCTGAAACACGAGAAACGGAGATACTTTACAAAACAAATATCTAGTACTACTCCCTCCGTCCTGAATTGACCGTCCTGTTGCTTTATGTGCACGTTTTTCCACTTCAATATTAAGCATATAAAATAAAATAATTTTAGAAAACTAATTTTGTAACATATAGTTTATCATGTAAGGAATCATATGCAAAATTTAAAATTTCAAAATTAATTTATCTTATATGTTAAAAATTGAAGTCAAACGACATGTCCAAATGTAAACAGGACGGTCAATTCAGGACGGAGGGAGTATATCTTTACAAAATGGTCAAGGTTGATTTATATCATTCTTCATATTTGAAGTTTAATCCAACCCTATTCCAACAACCCTGGAATCAAAATAAAAGATTATATACATTAATGCCAAACCCATTCTCTGACAATAATATCTCTCCATCAAACCACAACTAATAATTCTTTTCTTTCTTTTTGTTTTCTTGCTAAACTAAGCGTTCATTAAGCAAAACTTCCTCTAATTTTTCACAATACAGCTGTATACAATACTTCCAACCATTTGAACCAACGACCCAACCCAATCCAAATGGAAGAAAAATCTACGAACCAAAGACCAAAACTCATCCTACATAGGGTATCGTCATCACTGAGGTCATCATTCATCAAAATGACATCATGTAACCAACAATTGCTCTCCACGTGGAATCAGATCCACTTGCTGGTATTGGTAACCCGCTTGTTGCGTGCTTGACAGCCCATTTTCAGGCCCACATCCTTCAACTTGCGCTTCATCATCCACTGCTGGTACCACCGGTCCCGCCACTTCACCATCAACAACCCTTTTCCGCTTCTTTGGCGACCCGCTGTCGGACGAAGATGTTGGCGACGACATCGTCGATGAAGAATTCGAAGATGATGATGATGATGAGGTACGCTTGCAAGTAATCCGTACAGGATCGGGTTCACCGGAATTGATCCGGAGTGGGAAATTGAGTAGTGCCTTAGCACCTCGCATCCGGAAAGCAGCTTTATCATAAGCTAAAGCTGCATCCTCAGCCGTCTCGAAAGTTCCAAGCCAAACTCTAGCTCCATTTTTCGCTGGATCACGAATCTCTGCTGCGAATTTACCCCATGGCCGTCTTCTTACTCCTCTGTAGTGCTTTCCTCGCTGCGGGGCTGTTGCCGGCAGAATCGTTGTTGTCGTTGCGGTAGAAGTGGTGGTGGGGGAATTAATAGTAGTAGTTGGAGGTGGTGGTGGTGGTGTTGGTAAGTCCTCAAGTGTCTCTGGCTCTGGTTTCACCGTGGGTGTATTAATGAGGGAGATATCACGGGAGCCGCCTGTTATCGGTGACCATCCAGTGGTGACGGCATCTCGGAAGACACCGAATAGAAACATGTCTTCGGAATCGTCTTCCTTGAGTGGCAATTCGCCCCAGTTTTCGGTTAAGCATGGGTAGAGAAGGCTGCTGAAGCTTGAATTGCGGGTGTAAACAGGTCGGGTCAGGGATGTTGTTGACTTCTTTTGAGGTGGAGGTATGATTTGGTTATCTGATTCGACTAACAGGTAGCGTCTTATGCATTCAAGAGTGGCTAAATCAGTAGAACTCGATTGTGTTGTCATGGTTATATATTTTGATTTATTTTGGGATTGAAAGTTTTGGAATCGGCCGGGTTTGATTTTGTTGTGGGTTTTTGCGAGGGTTTATGAGTGTGAGAGAAGTGAAAGAATGGAAATGAAGTTTGAAGAAATGATGGAACGAACGAAAGATCCGGGGTAAGGGGAGGGGGAAGAAGAGTGTATTTATAGAGTGAAAGGGTTCAATGAATTGGGGCATGTTTCTGTTTTCTCCAGACCAGATATGATGGAAATAATTAAATGTTACAGCAGACGTGGAATTTAAGGGGAATACCATAAAGTAAGATGAATATAATAGTAAGACAAAAAAAAGACATAAAAGGGTGAAATTAAAATATCCAAAGGTGATAGTAGTGGGAAAAAGAAAGGAGGGTTCCATGAAGGTTCAAGAGGACCAGTGAGTGTACAAGTGGGTTGATTTCTTTCTGTCACGTGGGGTTTTAAATTTTCTACTTGCAATATATATTATATAAATATGGTTGAGGGGACATGGGTTAGATGTTTCTTGGCTTGTTTATTACGGAGATAAAGACAACGGATATGGTGAATGGGGGTCCATCTGACGTCAGTGATTGCGTGAATGAGATCAAGCCAAAAGGCCAACAGCAGTTTTATAGGAACGTATTCATATGTCTATCCTATGTTTGTTATTTTGAGGCGTTAGTCAACCTAACCTGTCGTGGCCAGCCTTGCCCTTATGCTGATTTGTTTTTTGGATTTACTTTTAACAATTGAAAACACTCGTAAAGCTGTGACAAGGTGAGTAATCTCGCTGTTAGGTTACTGGTTATCACTTGGTAGCATCCTGTCTGATCAGTGCCTACTGATTTGTCCGTAGCCGTAGGTCTTAAGACTTCTTATGAGAATGGGACTGAAAAGGGCATCTGGAATTGGAAGGGATTATCATATAAGGGGAGTGCGTGTTTATTGGCTTGTGACGTGGTTTTGAGAAAGGTGAAGGTGCATTGGCTGCTCAAAGAGAATGCGAAAAGTCTACATGTTCATATAGAGCAATATCAGTTTGTTTCTGCCATGTGACTTTAATGCCAATAAAGGGGAGACTATTTTTATGAGTGCCCTATATAGTCCTTTTCACTCTATTGTGGCCAATGGTAAGGCTGGACTTGCTTGGTAAAGATTAGAGGTAGAGATCCTTTTAGATGTCTGTCTCTTAGGCGTGTTGCCTCCTCCATTAATAACAACAAAGTAGGACAAGTCTTATCCGTTTTCATTGTATTTAGCATGGTTATTTGATGACTGGTGACCAATAGATGCTCAATATTCTCATTCGAAAATAAAATAAAACTCAATAACAATTGTAGTAGTAGTAGTAGTAAACTTTTTGTTAATGAGAGTTTTCCATTTTGAGTATCATATTTGTACTCTCCAAATTCAAGTCATGGCTAGTAAACATGTCCAGTAGTATTTCTGAATCTGAAACAACATAATGAAAATGCCTATTGTATTCTTCCTTAGTTTCTTACAACATGTGGCCTACTTATATTGTAAGGAACTGGGAGGAGGATGATCCAAACCGACAATTGGTCAAGTATGCAATATTGAGGCGCAAAATGAATGCTGGTTTTCATGAATGAAAGTATAGTCGGATAGAAAAGAAGGTGATGTGCTATGAAGTTAACACTAAAGAAGGTTTAAATTCATGGTAGAGACCTGAGAATAAGGAGCACAAATAAATAATATGATGAGGGTAGTGTTAGTTTTGATTATGGATAGATTTGATGCTGAATTTTTGATTAACCTATCATCCACACTCCTACTTTTTATCACTAACTCACCAGAGCTTTGGTTCAAGGGTATCTCTCCACTCCTACCACTACCGACCAAACCGCCCGAGCTTGATGATCATTTATATATTAAAAAAAACTCATATTATGCTGGGCAGATTTGATGCCGTGAATGAATTTTGATATCATGTTCATAGTCGGAGTGATGAAAACCTATAAAATATTATTTGCCAGTAGAAAAATAAACATGGATTTCACCCAATAACTGTATCTGAAATAAACGACACGCCCTTCAGTAGTAGCAACTAGCAAATGGAAAACAAGGATATGCGTGAAAGAAGAAACCAATCGTGGACTTTAGAATAGTACTATTAGTATATAATGGGCCGCAAGTAAAGTTAATTTTGAAGTCAGGAGTAGGACCAGAGCAAAAATTAAAATATTGATAAGTAAACAGAAGAATTAACAAAACGTGGTGTTTTGTATGAAATTTATTTCTCAGAAAAACATAGGTATACTAGAAAACAAATTCATCAGTCAATTTGACCAATCATCATCAACCCATATGGTCCATGCGTGAGGGAGAATTATTGTTCTACTTTTATAGTATTTCTTACAGTCGCTTGCTAGTGTGTGGAATTGCGGATTGCAATTATTCACAAGTACAATATTGCTTGGAGAAAACAAATTGACAAACAGATTGATCCTTTTTGGAATTCGGCTGGAGTCCCCACTTTTTCAATACGGATACATAATAATCAATCGTCTCTTGCTAGTGGGCTGCAGGCTTGGGGAGTATTATTAATTGTTAGGCATATGTAGTGGGCCGTGGGCCCCCTTCTCTTACACATTTCCAATAGGCCTTGTTTATTTGATTTTTTAAAAAATACTAAAATAAAGGGAACTAGACCCTGTTTAGAAAAAGATTTGAAGAACAATTCATTTGTTATCATATTAATGTACATACTAAAAATAGTGTATCAGTAATTAAATAAACAATATTTCATGAGTAATATTTCCTTTCACAAAATAAATAAATGATTAAAAGTCTTGTACCAACAAAAATATAATGTAGTTATCCGATTGAAGAATTTACATTTAGTTTTGTATTTTCCCATGTGTTTTTTTTAGATAGGACGAATCTTTTTTATTTTCAAGTGGTTTGAATTGGCACCCATTTAATAATTATGGGTCCTTCTTTGATTTTCTATTAATGCAACTTGTATGCATACTTTTGCCTTCTCAAAATAGAAATAATGATACGAAAGGTGCTTACCTACCGGCCTTCTTGTTTTGTTCTCTTTTCAATTTTTTAGATATTAAACTAAACGTTCTTTAAGTAAAAAGAAAGAAAAATAATACTATTAAAAGTAAAAGGATGAGCAATTAGCATCTGGAAAATGTAGGAACAGGTTGGTTCTACTCCCTCCGTCCTGAATTGATCGTCCTGTTTGCTTTATGGCACGTTTTTCCACTTCAATATTAAGCATATAAGATAAAATAATTTTATAAAACTAATTTTTGTAACATATAGTTTAACATGTAAGGATTCATATGCAAAATTTAAATTTTCAAAATTAATTTATCTTATATGTTAAAAATTGAAGTCAAACGACATGTCTAAATAGTAAACAGGACGGTCAATTCAGGACGGAGGGAGTATTACTCACGCTGGTTCGGTTCTGGGTCTGGGACACCACTCAACAGTCTCACCTCATTGAACAACGCGGATTTGACCCCAGCAATAGTACGGTTCCATTACTCGTACGGGAGACCTGGCAATTTAGGTCACTGGGTGGGGTTGATATCAACTCTAACCCAATTTATTTAAAATATCATCAACCCCAACCCAACCCAAAAATGGATGGGTCAGAAAATCATGACCTTAACCCAACCCGTTTAAAATCTTTCAACCCTAACCCAACCCACCCAACCCATTTTTTTCAAGCATACAATAATTTAGATAGATTAGGAGTATAAATTAATAAAAAAAATCCAAAAACATCCAGTGCTATCTGGCACACTAATTAGAATGAAACAAAAAGGAGAGAAGTAATCTTGCTTGATCGACCAAACTTTAAACAAATTCCATGTTATGCAAAGAATGTAAAAGTACTACACCAATTTCCCATGAATAGAATAACACGTATTTTTTTCATAAGTTTATATTTATCAATTTAAGCCTAAAGCTCTACCACTGTTGGGGAGGAATCCTATCTAGATATGCACATGTTCCTAGTGCCCTTAATAAAAAGAGGAACGGAAATGAAAAGTATTATTATGCATTAGAGAAATATACTAAAGAAAAATCTTCTAAAATTAGAAATAATTTATAAATTAAGAGCTCAAAGCCTCAACCTATGACTGATAGTTTTAAAATAATTACACCTGTTTAAACTGAGTGGTCATGCCTGAGAAAAGTACAATCACAATCACTTAATCGTTACCAACAGTTGAGGAACTTTTATGCAGCACGCTATCCGCATAGTTGGCTTCAGAATTCACTAAGAGGTCTATAATCAAGATTCTACTTACAAAAAATACATATCACCTACTTTTGTTCACCCTTCTAGATTATGTGAACATACCTATGTTCTCACGAACAACTATGGCAGTGAGAATAAGAAAAACAAATATTGGGCAGAGATGAAGAGCGACATAGACATAAACAACGACGTAGAGAAGAAAAATGGATGTGAGTATGCAAGACGAGCGTATTTGGGTATTCAACATTATGTTAAGGTATGGTTGTGCCCTTTGTTTGATATGCAGCTGGTTGGGCCGTTTGTTTAGTTAAGATTATGTGATATTATTAAAGGTGGGAAAGCCTAACTGCACTTAGGCTTAAGGCTAAGGTATAGTTTGATCTGAAAATAATATATATATGTGTGTGTGTGTGTGAATTAATATTTTTATTTTTATTACTAACAAATATATTTTCGGGTTGGGTTATGGGTTAAGATCTCTACCCTAACCCAACCCACAAAATTAGCTTATTACCCTAACCCAATCCAAAAAATAGATGGGTCAATAATCAAGACCCTAACCCGCAAAACTATGGGTTGGGTTTCAGATTGGGTCAAAATTGCCAGGTCTAGAAATAGATACTGTAGTTTTTTTTATCATAGGGCTACCAAAGTAGCAGTGTACCAGAGTGGTAATACAGCTTGGAAGTTCCCAGCCAGGGAAGGATACCAGACAGTGGAGCCTCAAATACAGAAGCAACCAGCACAATCACGCACATGGGGATAGATACTAGTGACACGAGTTAAATTGGGAATCAATTTTTTACTAATTTTTGACGTTTTTTTGTTGTTTATCTGTTACTTTTCACAGTAGACGAGAATGGATGGGAGTCCTACTAGAAGTACAGTGAAGCATGGAGTGGTCGTCATGAACATGATTGCTTCCCTTTGGATTCATGTTCATTGCCAAATCTAGGAAGATCCTCATTTGTGGCTGTCTAGATCACTAGGGTGCGTTCGGAGTTGGGGAAAAAGCTGGGTTTTGTAGCTTTATAATTAATGTCACCATGATTAACCAACGAGGGTGAAATATTTTAGTTTTGATGTGATCAAGAATTAAAATTAACCTAATAAATAAGTGACACATGTCAGCTTAATTAAAATAGCAAAACGCCCTGAGAGAACACACCCGATGTCTTGGTTTGGTTGCTACGTGTTTTGGCTTTTTTTTTTATACGGTTTTCCTTGCTTGTTGCGGGTTTTTATTCATCCTTAATTTCTTGCTTGTTGTGGGGGTTTTGTTTTAGATACTGCATTTTGATCTCTTCGCCCACGTTTCTTTGTTGTCACGATGGATCGATCCTGCACTCCAAATTCAGGATAGTCCAAAATATATGTTTCAAATTGTAACACTCACTTTCATATTCACATGTGGGAGGGGATCCTTTTTAAATTTTAAGTGGCTCGTTTGGCATGATGTTAATTAATTGCACTTTTTTTTAAAAAAAACGCAAGTATTATGTAGTGAGAGGAGTTGTACGACCAACACAGAAGAGAAGAAAACCCAATAAACTAGTGATAAATGTCTATTTTTTATGATGTTCTAAATGAATATTTATCATAATACGATAGTGGGTAGATTAATTTTACTTAGTTTATAAACTCATGACTGAATGGCCCGAGTGAAAACTAAATAGTATGAAATTAACTAGTTTCAATAGGATATTTTGAGTTGACTGAAAACTAATTAAACCGATCAAACCCATTGAGATGTTACCAAAATCTCATAGTCTCTTCGAGTTCCTATGTATTTTTTTAAAATCTCTATGGGTAGCATTTTTGTGGGATGATATGATATGGGCAACATTTCAGTAGTAAGTGATGTAGTTTGGTTTTCTTTGTGTTTACCTCAGGTTTTTATTTCCAACTTATGTATATTTATATGTGTGTTTCTGATATTAGATCAAATTAGGTTTTTGGATTTTAGAATCATTGGCGTGTGTTGTTATCTTATATTATTGAAATTAATTATTTTATATGTTAAATATTAAGTTGATTATAAATGAGACTGAGAATGTAGACATGGATGAGTTCAAGAGGGGTTCATTAATCTCTCATCACATTGATATTGTGTTGGATGAGTTGTGTTTGAAGTTTTCACATAATGTTAGAAGTTTTATTCACAGAGAAGGAAATAGGGTAACTCACAATTACTCTCATTTATTTTTGTTTGTTGATTCCGTTTCTTCCGACGTCTAATTTTCTAATTTTTCACCTGATTTTTTTATCTTGGTGTAATTCTGATCTTTTATAATTTTCAAAAAAAAGAAAAGAATGTAGACATGGGAATTTGAATGTTCTTATCCCTTCCCTCTGTATGTGCGGTGTTACACTCAAATAAGTGTGGAGTTTGTTCAAATAGCTATTGAGTATTTCTCGGAACTTAGTACATCTCTTTAATTTCATGTATCCAATATATGTCTTACACCACAACCCTTTGCATGATTAAGTAGTGAGACCAGAAGTTATCGTTTTAAATTAAAAAAATGTTGCCTCCTCTTATGCAACATGGTCTACATCAGGAAATATAAACAAATTAAGGAAAACGTCTATGTATAAAAAAACCCATCAACGACCTTGGTTTCCTAAGATTAACATTAAGTTGGGTAAAAGGAGCGGAGAGCATTAGCTAGAGATGCATTAACAAGAAGTTCCGATTAATGCACTAATTAAGTAACGGAAGAACCAAATTAAGAGCTTAATCATTCGATCTGCATTGTGTAGGTAGCAATAGTACTGCCAGATAATAGAGTGGGTGGAATGGGTCCACTGGAAAACATGCCAAGCAAAGCAACACACAACTTACATTTATTAGGAAACAGGCCGAAACTATTCTATCATCGAATCGACATTGTTTTATAGTATGTCTTTTTCTTTTTCTTGTTTTATATGTCGATTACTTTATGACTGTGCAACTTGTACATATTATTGGTATTATAAACATTGAAAATGTCGTAAGAAGACAATGAGGCAAATTGACAAGGCAAGTTGAAGGACCAAAGTTGTATTGTTTCTCATAGATACAGAATTCGTCAATTAGAAAAAACTTCATCTGTCGTCTTATTATTAGTTGACAGAAAGTAAAAAGTCTTAAATGTACTAAATTTCAAACATGCTAAAATTTACTAGTTTAAATTATGTTATATATTGTATATAAGCATAAAAAAAATATATGTTAAAATCAAGGGAAAATTACATGCCCCACCCATGACTTTTGGCGCAGTTACACACTCCACCCACGTGGTTTCACAAATTACTTTCCCCACCCATGTGGTTTCCCTCTTTTTACATCCAGCAACTTTTCTAATTTTTGTTCAATTCAAAAGATGCTTAAACTTTGTCCGAAAATGATGAAACTTTACATAGACGATGTTAAAGTGTTATATTTTGGTTCAGTGAGAAATCTAAAGTTTTTTAAGCTTAAATGTGACATATGGGACCCAATGAACATGTCACATGTTTCATTGGGTCCCACGAGTCACATTTAAACTTAAAAAACTTCGGCTTTGACATAAGATCAAAATATATCACTTTAGCATCATCCATCTAAAGTTTCATCAATTTTGGACAACGTTTAAGCATCTTTTGAATTGAACAAAAATTAGAAAAATTGCTGGATGTAAAAAGAGGGAAACCACATGGGTAGGGAAAGTAATTTGTGAAACCACGTGGGTGGAATGTATAATTGCGCCAAACATCATGGGTGGGGCATGTAATTTTCTCTAAAATCAAATAATACATATAAATAAAAACTACTGTATAATGTGTAATATATATTTTTATTTTGAAATGATTACGTTTGTTGAACCTTTTTTTTGTTTTATTCTCTTGGTAGCTGATAAAATATCTGACATTATATAATGATAAATTTTTAGCTACATATAGCTACATTTTCTATACAAATCAATAATAAAAACATGTATAATGAATAAGAAAGATCTATATGATAAAAAATTATATTAAAAATATTATTTTTATGTACAATACTTTTTATATGATTAATGTATGGGTTTTATAAATATAATTACATATTTTTCTATTACATGTATCTTTTCTATATATAACTGTAGCCAAAACATATTATTACACAATCCAATATCGTTTGTCAACTGTTTAATCTCATGTTGCATTTGTTTCGTCAGTCTTCGAAGTAAAATAAAATTGTAACTCGTGTATTATGGCAACTACAGGTGATACTACTACTACTACAATCTACGGTGCCGTCCACCGATGAAACGCACGTGTTAGGAGGAGTGAACAACCCATTAGGTGGGTTCCTCATTTTATTCTTAGTTTATGTGTTATCAGTTAGATAGATTGATTAGTTCGGTCAGTTAATTCTTTTAAAAATCAGTCATCAATCAATATCACCTATCAATTAGTAGTTATTTAAACTCAAATTGTCTCTCATTTTCAACTAGTTTAACATGTTTGATTGGGTTGATTAGGTTAGCTCATTCTTTTAAAATCAGTCATCAGTCAGTATCAACTAGTATCAGCTATCAACTAGCGGCTCATGATATGTAAAAGACTGGAGCCTAGTCAACTACCAACTAGATTATTTATGTGGTATATAAGAGATGATTAAAATTTAAATAATCATAACTTGTAAAATATAAATCCAAAATGAAAAACATTTATAAAATTATTCATCTAAATTAAAAAATTTCAAAAAAAACCATTTATCACCATATTTGGGCAAGTTTCAAAACTTATACATTAACTACATGTATTTATAACACAAAACAAAACCTATCACTACCACAAATTTGTTTTGTAACTACTGCACAAACACTACTGTTATGTATTAGTAGTCTATGATATTAAGTAGGTGGAGTTAAAATCAGAATGGTAGTGTATTACAATTGTTAACTTTTGTAGTTGTCTATACTCATTTAGAGACAACCGTTATTAAATGGCATGAAGCTACACGGATTTATTAAGTTTATTTTACTACAAATACACAAATACCCCCAAATCTTGTCCTACTCCTCTCTTTCGTATCTGCCTAAAATCAAGAATAAATCAAAGAATTCGTACGGATTCACTTCACAATTGAGCGAACAAAATTCCTTGGGAAATTTCACGATATATCCCCGAGGTTTGAGCGAATTTTACGAGATACCCCTGAGGTTTCATTTTCATTACGAGATACTCCCGAGATTTTATTTTTTTTACGATATACCCCTGAGGTTTCATTTTCATCACGATATACCCCTGAGGTTTCAATTTTATTACGAGATGCCCCTCAGTTCAGATTCGGATATATTATATTTGTCATATCCTCATTTTACCCTCACACCATATGCCCCGTAACATGGATTTATAGTCAAATTTTTAAAAAATTTAAAATATGAACAAAATGCACATAAAAATTAAAGATCAATTAAAATTTTAATACAATTTTAAAAAACATAATTAAAAGTATAAAAATAAATTAAAAAAACTAGAATCATAAAAAGTTTAAAATAAATAGAAATGACCAAACAACAAAAAATAATCTATTTAAAAAACTTATATTGTTACATAATTTAAAAACTATTATAACAATTATATTTAAAGAACAAAAAAAATGATTTTTATACTTTATTTTTCTAATTAAGAAATAATGATTTTTTCTATGTACTATATGAAATTGTTGCTTTTAATATTCTTCATATTATTGTTATACTTTTTACAATTTTAATACATATCTAGGTAACTCCTTAACAAGTTATGTTTATTTTTTAAAATAATTTACTTTTTTTTAGTCATTTCTATTTATTAATTTTTTTGTTTTATGTTTATTTAATTATATTCATCTTTTTAATATTAATTTCAAATTTTATATGAACTTTAATTTATATGAGCATTTTATTTAAGTTTCAAATTCAAATAAAACTTTGACCATATATCCCTGAGATTATTGCGGGGCATATGATTTTAAGCCACCGCTATAATAGTTTTTAAATTATGTAACAATATAAGTTTTTTAAATAGATTATTTTTTTGTTGGTTAGTCATTTCTATTTATTTTAAACCTTTCATGATTCTAATTTTTTTAATTTGTTTTATACTTTTATTTATGTTTTTTAAATTGAAATAAAATTTTAATTGATCTTTAATTTTAATGTGCATTTTGTTCATATTTTAAATTTTTTTTAAAATTGACTATAAACCCGTGTTACGGGGCATATGGTGCGAGGGTAAAATGAGGATATGACAAATATAATATATCTGACTGAACTGAGGGGCTCTCGTAATAAAATTGAAACCTCAGGGGTATATCGTAATGAAAATGAAACCTCAGGGTATATCGTAAAAAAAATGAAACCTCGGGGGTATCTCGTAATGAAAATGAAACCTAAGGGTATCTCGTAAAATTCGCTCAAACCTCGGGGGTATATCGTGAAATTTCCCTTTGATTTCTAAAAAAATGGAATTTTCATCAAATACCATTGAGTTTGTGCTTAATTCACAATATATCACTGTATTTTTAAAATTATATAAGATAACACTAAGTTTTTACTTATTTTACCAAATAACACTTTGTCTCATATTTTATTAAATGTTTCATTAATATCCCTAGAAAAAAGAACTAAAATACCCATATAAATTATTAAATAAAAGTGGTGTCTTATGAAATTTATCAGTATGATAAATTATTTTCAAGTTGTTAATTAATAACAGGGGTAGTTTCGTCATTTTCTTGAAATATTGACGGAACATCTAACAAAATATGAGACAGAGTGTTATCTGATGAAATAGGTAAAAACTTAGTGTTATCCTGTGTAATTTTAAAAACACAGTGGTATATCATAAATTAAACAAAAACTCAGTGGTATTTGGTGAAATTTCTCAAAAAGTAAATTACTGGAACCCCTTCAGTATCTGGATAATACGGTTAATCTCCTTGTGTTTATTATAATTATTGGTAATTACCTTGATGTTACGGTATCTCCGTTATCAAGACGTTAACTATATGCTGACCCGTCAACTTAATGACATTAATAATGACAAACTGGACAAAAAACATTGCTTAATCAACATTGTTATATTCCTAAAAACGTCAATCGTACATCGAAAATGCATCTAAAGTGGGATGAGGGAGAGTTAGACGATGTTGATTAAGCAGTTTATTTTCCAGCTTGACATTATTAATATAATTAAGCTGACAGGTCAACTCGTAGTTAACTTCCAAATAACAGAGTTATAGTTTGGAGGCTCGTAATCAAAATACCTTAACATCGAATTCGATAATTATAATAAACAGGTTAACTATTATAGTGTCGGACCAACATACAAATTTGTGGGACACGTGCCCATAAATTTTTAGAAATATATATAAAAATATATATATCTATATATATCTATATATAAAAAGTAGACAAAGAAATGATAATTCAGGAACGGAATTATAATAATCTAATAATCCATGTTAAATCAGATATCAGAATAATTATAATACAATTGTAATTTAAATATATACATTGTTTTAAATTTTAATTTTAATACTTTATTTATTAGAACAATATCCCTCCGCTTTTTATTTCTAGGTGCGACACAGCACTATACCTAAACCTGGTAACAAAAAAAGAACAACCGCAATCCTTTCTTCCTCTACACTCCTGTGCAACACATTATCCCTCTTTTTACCAAACAGTGGCAATGGTGATTATGAACAAATCACGAATGTTCCCGCAAACACCACCACACCTGCACCTATTAAATACCCGTAACATTCATCATTGAGCCAATAATCCCAAAATTTAGACCCGACAGTGAAAATCCTAACATATTTTTTTTTGATAAGTAGCGCTGCAAAGACAACTTAAGTGATGATTTACATCAGAGGGCATAGCCTTAACTGGCTAGCGTGAGCTTGGAATTTCATTATAAAAAACAGCAAAAGGGAAGAAAAACTCCTTGTTCATGGAAATTCACCGACATGGACTGACTACTAGAAAAATAATTAGACTGCATCAATGAAGCCTCATGAGATATCTTGACTAACGGGAAGATTTAATGATTTTCATCTCTAGTTCGCCCGGATAACTTGATTGCTTGGATCCTGAAACTTTCGTGTCCTTAGGCCAGAGCTTTAATACTCAATTTTCTCAACCAATCTCCAAGATCACCGAGCATGATGTTTTTTGCTACCTACCACCTTGACTTTCTTAAACCTCAAGTGTCGGGGATCCTCGATATTCCACCCCGTCTTTTGTTTACTCCTCTTAGAGAAACTCTCACTACTCCGTAAAGAACGAACATAATTTTCTTTAGACAGATCCGGGAAAGGAATTGAGCACCCTAATCTCCTTCCATACTCAAGGCACAACTCTGCAAACTCCACTTCTTTGATCTCACCGATTTTTTGTGATTCCAGTTTAGGGCTATCTGGCGATAACACAACTTCGAGCGAGATACCTCTCAATTGTTCTGAGAGTGGGGTACAAGGAAACCTCTCATCTGCTACTGACTCACAGCACTGCTCGGCTTGAGTACACAGCCTCATCTCAGCATGGGAACTAACACTTTCAACTAATACTTCGTTCACTCCATCGAACTCAAGTAATTCGGGACGTTCCACTTCGATTGCAGGATCCTTCGTGTAGCAATAGCTACTCCCTCCTATACTTGCCTCACATGTCCCCATACTACTCTTTAAACTTGCAGAGTCTATAAGAGCTGCTGGCCCACCTTGGTCATTGGTGCCCACTCCCATATTGAAATTTGAACTTCCCATCATCACAAAAGCACCAGTTTGATTTTTTAATTGAATCATTGTGTTCCCGCTTTTCATATCACTGATAGCTACACAAATTGCCTCGAGCCCTTCATATGTTCCTGGGATTTCTGCCGGGACTATCCTCCACATCGGTAGACCACTAGCAGACGCTACTACTGTTATGTCGTATGTTTTCTTTCCCATGATTACACATGCGGGGGAACAAGACATCGAGCCACCCGCCACAATTACTGTATGCTCACTATTCGAGGGGTGACCTCTCGATTTCCTTACGCGGCTAACCTCCACCGTCGCCAGCTGGGCAACTACAACCGCCGGCTTAGCTACTCCACATGTATTTTCCGGCGTCCCTTTCATAGCTCTTCCGACGACCGCCTACTCCGCCTCTGATTTTTTTTTCTCCCAGTTCTTCGCTCCATATTTCCACGACTCCAACCACCGCCGATTTGCTGTCAAACAGAACTTCAACTTCTGCATTTATAATCTTAAATATCGGTGTTTCAATTCTTGCAAACACTTCCATATTCACTGGGAGGTGGACCATGTTCGTCTCGATTTCGATTACATCCCCGAATCTTCCAAGAATCGATTGAACCGATTTCTCACACCAAGCTTGAGGTGGAATCCCTCTAATGGCCACGTTCACCATCCTTTTTGCACCCATATCTTCCTCTTTCCATACGTCCACGCACCAGTCATCAGGGTTCCAAATCTAGGAATCTATAAAACTATTCCGGTCTGCAATGTTATAGAATATTACAAGATATTCGCACAGAGACTTCGCAACCACATGTTCAACTCCCCCGCTGCTAGCCAACTTCATCCTTATTTGGTCAGTGCATGTATTTCCATTTGTGCGGATGGTGGCACATCTGTCAAGCCTTGGAATAAAAATTTCAGAGGGGGACAACTTCACTGGCCCGCCCGAATCATGAGATTGTTGATTTATGTCATAGCATTCCTTTGACCTGCTGGGTTTTTTTTTTGATAAGTGGCTACATAAGTAGATCAATAACCAGTACATGGTTTATACAGCATGGGGTGAGACCCAGCCAGAGAAAATAATCAAAACTGCAGAACTGCAAATGTAGACTGCAACAAAACTGCAATACACATAGAAAACAGACAGGACAACAAGCTGGACTAATCCAAGCATAAACCGACGCCTGGTTTTGCAGAAACAGAGATAGCCATACACCATATTACAACAGATTTTTGATGTTCTCTGATGTGAGTAGCAGAGTAGAGCTTGCGTGCGCTTTCCTCTCTCTCATACCCCATTCCAAAATCTGCATCTTGTTTGACAGCACCACTTCTGCCCAATCTAACTCCAAATTATCAAAAATTAGCTGATTCCTTATTCTCCAAATATTGTACAGTGTGAACAGTAGAGTTGTATAACACAACCCTGCAGTTCTGTGATTTGGTGTAAGATCCTTCCACCTAATCAAGCAGTTCTCCCTATCAGCATCAAAAACTCCCTCAACACCCCACCATCTTAGCATCCTCTCCTAACATTTCCTTGTCTCCCGGCATCGAAAAAACAAATGGTCTGTGGTCTCGACAGCCCTTTTACACACTGGACAGATCGCATCAGACAAAGGAATCATGCTTGTCTCCATCAATCTGTCTCTCGTAGCCAATTTATTTTGTAACAGAAACCAAACAAGAAGCTCAACTCGAGGAGGGGCATAGCGGGACCAAAAGGATTTATGCCAAGCTACCGAATTGGGTGTTTCCTGCTCCTTGACCTTATCATAGAACATTTTAGTGTTAAAGTTGCCCTCCTTTCCTGCCATCCACAAGAGTTGGTCTGCCCCCGCCGAACCAGGTCGAACTGCATTAATCAGTTCCAGCATATTAGTCAATGCCTCCCTTTCATATACATATAGAGGCCTTCTCCATCTTAGGTTCCAGACCCACTCCATCCCATTCCATGATCCAACATCTGCAATTACTGCAGTCTTGCACTCACTGATTAAAAACAGTCTGTGAAATCTGTCCTTGAGACTTTGATCGCCCACCCACATATCCAACCAAAACTGCACCTTATCCCCGTTTCGAACAGTCCATTTTAAGTTTCTTATCAATGTTTCTCTTATTTCTGTACGCCAGGAGCTCAGACTGACAATAGATTTCCAGATACCACACTTCCTATCCGCAGTCCAGGTAGAGTCATACAATGGTAGTCCAATGTCGTGTCCATATCTGGAGCAGACCACCTTTTTCCAGAGACCGCTCTCCTGATTATGATAACTCTTCCACCATTTAAACAATAGCCCGACGTTTTGACTTTCAGTTTCAGTAATTCCTAAACCACCAAGCTGACGTGGTCTAGTAATCAAATTCCATTTCATCAAGGCCAGGCCACGGCGAGTTCCACTAGCCCAGAGAAATTTCCTCTGTAAGGCCACTATTTTCTTGATAACACCTTTAGGCACCTTAAACAGACTCATGTAATAGATTGGGAGGCTTGATAAAACTGATTTGAGTAGCGTCAACCTTCCAGCCCTCGACAGGGATGTAGCTTTCCAAGATCCCAGTATTTTTTTGATTTTGTTAATTACTGGTTGCCAAGTCGTCATTCTTCTAGTATTGGCTCCCAGCGGCATTCCCAAGTACACACTAGGTAAATTTTTGATTCTGCAGCCCCATTCATTGCAGATTATCCTCTCATCATACTCTTCTAGATTAACCCCGAACGCCATCGATTTATTCCAGTTGATTTCCAATCCACTCATATCTGCAAACCACGTAACCACCCATTTGACAGTTTTAATCTCGTGTTCATCCATCCGACAGAAAATTATCGTGTCATCCGCGAATTGGAGATGTGAAACTGTTATCTCATTACGGCCCACTGAGATACCTCTCCTATCCCCCGTCCTGATCGCATCATTCAATATCCAACTGAGAGCTTCAGCAATCAAGGTAAACAACAGCGGTGAAAGCGGGTCGCCTTGCCGCAACCCTCTTCGGGGCTTAAAAGTTGGTGTCGGAGAACCATTAACCAGAACCGAGATCCTCGGGGTACTGATACACTGATTAATCCATCTACACCATTGTTATGGGAACTGATAAATTTTTAGCATTCTGATAACAAATCTCTAGTTCACACTGTCGTAAGCTTTCTTAAAATCTATCTTAAAGAGCACACCTTTGACCTTTCTTTCCTTCAGCCAGCTAATTGTTTCATTTGCTATCAATGGGCCTTCCACTATATGCCTTCCTTGGATGAAAGCAGTCTGCGTCTCCCCCACCAGAGGGCTGATAACATTACTCAACCGAGTAGCTAGAATTTTAGAAATCACCTTGTAAATGCAGCCAATGACGCTGATTGGCCGAAAGTCCTCCATCTTATTTGCTTCTGGAATTTTTGGGATCAAGGTTATCCATGTGGTGTTAATGCTGATGCTCATCTGTTGCGTTCTGAAAAAGCTGCTCACTTCTTCCACCAAGTCATCACCCACAACATGCCACATAGTTTTCAACAAATTGAAATTAAACCCATCATAACCTGGAGCTTTACTTCCCTTACAACACCAAACAGCGGTTCTTATTTCCTCCCTAGTCGGCTGGGCAACCAGCATAGACTTCTGCGCATCAGTTATCTTCGGCCTCCCCTCCTCAAACGGCATAGTCCCTGAGTTCCGGTTTTCTTTGAACAGATTTTCGTAATACTTCCGCACTTCTCTTCTTATAAGTACTGGATTATGCGTCAAAATGCCATCTATCAGTAATGCGCCAATCCGATTGGTCCTCCTGTTAATCGATGCCTTGCGGTGAAAGTACTTCGTATTCTGATCACCATATTTGATCGCCTGCTCTCTTGACATCTGCATCCGGTATCTCTCCTCAATCCTCATTGCTTCCCACAGACTGTTCTTTAGTTTAGCTCTCTCAACTATTCGGGCCGCTGTTGGTCCGTGAGCTTGGTCCGATTGATCTATTTTTTCCAACACACTAGTGAGCTCTTCTATCTTGGAGCTAAAATACCCGAAGCTCTCTTTGTTCCATTTTTTCAATACTGTTTTCATTTGCTTCAGCTTGTCATGCATACTGCTAGATGACAGTTTTTCCCACTCCTGTTGGAAGAAGGGGCTGAAAGTCCTATCACATAGCCACACGTCCAGGCTGCGAAAAGGTTTTGGACCCCATTCTTGGTCTTGCAACCTGACCCACATGTACCTATGATCAGAGAGTCGCCACGGTCTACCTTTTAGCGTCAGGTTTGGGAACGGCATCAACCATTCACAGTCACAAAATGCACGATCGATTCTGCTGAAAAGACCCCTCCTAGTCCAGGTATATTTGCATCCGCTTAGGGCTACTTCCTCCAGTTCCATAGCTCTAATCCAGTCTTCGAAGTCAGTCATTGACGCACTGACCTGACTGGGTGAACCAACCGATACTTCATTTAGAGTAGGTCCGTGCGCCGGCAAATTCGGTGGCGGTGGTGGTGACGGTGGCGGGGGTGGTACCTTGTGTAGCGTTTGTCTCCTCAAAGGCCTGGCGAGCTGGGTAGAAATCCGCTTCCCATCAACCCATATTCCATTTGTCTCCCTAATTGCCTTCAACGCATCTTGCTTACTCTCATATTCCACGAAAGCATATCATGTGTTTGTAGCAATGCGTCGTTTCATTGGTCTGTGGACATTGATGATTCGTCCGAATGCATAGAACGTCTTCCACAATGTACCCAACCTTGTATCGTCATGTAAATTATCAATGAAAACTGTCTTCGAATCTGCCATCTGTGCACCACAGGTTGGAGTTGAGCAGACGGGAACTTTGGGAGAAAAAATTGTATCTTGGTTGTTTATGGTGGAAGGAGAAATAGCAGTGGTAAAGGGTGATGACGTCGTTATTTGAGGTTGGCTTGGGTGTAACTGCTCTGTGGTGGTTAGAAGGGTGGCGAGGTTGTTTTGTGGAGGTTAGATGGGCGGTGGTGAGGCTACTCGAAGGTTGGAGTGGCGGTGGCATGGTGCTTGGACAGGTAGGGAAATGCGAGAGTTTTGGGTTTGGATGAGAGAGGAGAAAGGTGGGAGTACATATTGACATATATGGCATCGTCAAGCCTATGAAGGGTTTTGTAGTATCTATGGTGGAATTCAATGCCAGTTTTTCAAAAGGATGTAGCGTATGGTTAGTAAAGCTAATGGTCTTAAGTTGGGGTAAATTTCACCCTATAGTATTATTCGAGTTTCTCTACTGAATCGGTCTACACGTCAGGTTCGGTAGCTGCAAATTCAGCATACAAGGTTTGTGATGCCAAATTGATCGCGGAACTCAGGTATTACATCAGAATATATATGCTTGGTTTGACTATTGGAGTTGGTCTTCTGCGTACTTGCAAAAATTACTAGGCCCTCACGGGTTTCACGTGGACTTCAGGATGCGATTCAGTATTGATATCGGTGAGACTGCTTTTCATTTCCCTGCTAGCTGAGGTGAAGGATGAACACAGAATTTTGGGTTCCTATCGTACAACTGAATTTTTGGGTTGTATTTTCTAGTCCTCGTATTTATTTCCTAACCCTGAGTTGCATTTTAGGTGCTCTGTAGGAAGACAGTAAGTCTTCATCTCTTTATTTTGTTGTGCTTGCGATCAGTGAGACTTCATTTCATAATAGGGATGAGGATAATGGTTTTGATATGTTTTAGTTACTCCCTCCGTCCCACTCATAGTGTCCATTTCACTATTTGTATGTGTCGTTTGACTTTAATATTTAACATGTAAGATAATATATTTTTATAAATTTATATTTTATAATGGATTCCTTATGTGAAAAACTATATATTGTACAATTTAATTTTTAAAAATTATTTTATCTTATATGTTTAATATTGAAGTGGAAAAACGTGTCAAAAAGCAAACAGGACACTTATGACGGGATGGAGGTAGTATTGAATATCTTGTTGTATATTGCTATATATATTTTCTTTTTCCCTTAACCTTAACTTACTGTTATACGTGCTTTGAAGAAAATCCTTAACAAGATGAATATTCAGGTTTGAGTATTACCCTAAATTATAATTACTACTTGTAAAGTATTAGTAGACTAACTCTTTGTGTCAACCTCACGTTCTTTGTTAATTTATTTCAAACTCAAATAAGGGAAGATGTCAAAGTTGGAGTTTATGTTGAAATTCAACAAATGAGTAAGTGTCAACTTCCAAGGATGTTGTTCATCATCAATGAAGGTTTGTACCTGAGTCAACATTAAAAGGTGTCTTATTGTTATATAGTATTAAGTTAAGTAAGCTAGGAATACAATAGGCTTCTTTGGTTGATAATGCAGGGGTTGAATTGGTTTAACAACTATTGATCACATAGTGTTTTTACATGTGTTGTTGAGTCACAGTCAAAGGTAGCATATAACTGAGGCTTCCGTTTTATATTAATGAAAAATTATCGAGGTCTATAGTTAAATCGTGTACCTCTTGGAGCAATGTAGATGGGTTGTGCAGCTTCAAAATGGTAGAATGAACCCAGCTGATGTTGTCGGATAAAAAAAGGCAGAAGTAAATTGAAGCTACATGAAAAAGATATAAGTTGGCTGGAGCATCATGAGAAAGGCTGACTGAGGCAAGGAACTTAAAATATCAAATTCCCAACTTAGGTATGTGTAATACAACTAAGGTAATGTTATGTTTCATGAAGAAGCATTCAGCTCAATGCCATTTTTTAGTGATGGTTACATTTTTACTTACCTTGACTCATAAAAGGACAATGGAACAAGATTACCTTCGGTTCAAACTGATGTATAATCATTGAATTGATGTATAAATTTAGATCGAACTTGATGCAACTTTAAACAAACTTAATGCTAGCCAATATTTTTTTTAGATAATTTGGGTATATAGCCATAATATTAAGGTAACATGGTGGATGGTTTGTGTACGGGCCTCATTAAAACCTCCATGAGCAAAACCCGGTGGAAAAAGCTCAGAGCGGAAAAAGAGTACCCCCATCCAAATACAGATCATACTGACCACATTAAAAGCAAGAACAGAACAACTACTATACAAAAGACCTAAAACTCATGGGCCCTACTAACAAAACTCCCCAAAGAAAGGAGGAAACCAAACCCAGCCCAAAAACCCCACACAAGGAAAAAGACCACCAAACTAGGGACAATCCCACAGCCTTCCACATCCTCACAGAGAACCCGCGTGACTCCGACCATCCGAACCACTAACGGCACCATGGCCCAAGATTAGCGATCTTGGACCTAAAATCCAACGCACATCAGATACTCGCCTTACCGAAATACTCAACTCATCGTCTCGCCAGAGCATAGGGGCTGTTATTTCTGTTGGGCCTCAAATGTCTCCAGGATTTGATTACAATGTTAGCTTTAGTTAGGCTTGGATTAGGAACTTTACACCCTAATTTTAATAATAGATTGACACATTCCTCCGCTTCTTTTTCTGGGTTAATAATTTTCCCGTTCTCATTTCTTGCTGGAATCTCCGTCCTGGACTGCAACGTTGGTGGTGTATTATGCACAAGATCAACGACTAGATTAAAATCATCCTTATTTATTGGAGACTTAACTGGGGTCTCCTGTATAAATACTTCCTCTTCACGGTGGTGATTCTGAGTATCTTCGACAGATTTTTCATTTTCCTGAGTCCCGACATTGGTATCGCCATCCGCAACTTCTGTTCTCGAGCTATCAACACCGCCTGATGAGGAGAGACCTGAAAAAACGAGTCAGGGAATTGAAAAGGAAACTCCTCGTTTTCTTCATTTTGTTGTTGCGCATGTGCTGAGGGGGGAGCATCTGCACAACTTTTTTTAAAGTCTTCTGAGTCACTACCCTGGTCACACTGTGGCGTGCAAGACGAATCTAGGTTAGGGTCTGGACAGTTGAGGTCCCTGATTTTTCTGGATTTAATTTAGTCCTTTAGATCTAGGAGGCAAGTAATCTAATGGTTAAGATTATGTAGCTATTTTTCTGACATTTTTATTTTTTTAAATGATAAAGCAACATCAATTAAAACCCAGCAGACCTATTTTACAGCCTATGACACCTATATTATAGATTATAATAATTGTTAGACTCTTATAATTCCCTAAACAACTACCAAAATTACCAAAACCAGTTTTTCTACCTTCATTCATTTTGTTGCCGGTCATCTCTTCCCCCATTCTCTCTCAATTTTTTTTTGAAAGCACGTCATTCCCTCTCATATTCATTCACCAATGTACACATAATTCAATTACCTCAAATCCATTAACTACTCATCCTTCAGCTTCTACGATATTTGCGTTATCGCCTGCACTAATCGTTGACGTCGTAGAAGGGAAACCACCGCTTTCAAATTTGTTCGACGACGTCAAACAACCAGGTATTTCATCTTTATTTACTAAGCTCTCTCTCATCTTGTCTGATCTTGCTCTTCCATTCATTCTCTATACACTTTCTGATTTTTCTCTCTCACCATTTTTTTGCTCTTTCAAGGTTTTCTTCATTCTCACTTATTTTGCTCTCTCATCCATTCTCTCAACTCATTCGCTGGTAACTATGTCCAGTTTTCTTCACCAATAAAAACAATGGAGTTGGAACAACACATTGGTAAAACCAAATCAAAGAGAAAAACAACGGTGAGTTTGTTCTCATACTAAAATGAGCATATTTTTGTTTTGATAAAATATTCCACTTTTTTTAAGTTAAGTATTCGATTTTTTTATAAATAAAGTGTTTGACTGCTTAGATATTAAGAATACAAACCGACAGAAATAAAGTATTCGACAGTATGTATACTAAGTACATGAAGTAATATAAATAAAGTATTCGAGTGTTTATATATGAATATATATAACACATTCGACTGTTTTTTTAAATTAAGTATTTGACTGTTTTGGTATCAATTAAGTATACGACTGTTTAGACATTAAGTGTAAAATCTATATAATAAAGTATTTAGCTGTGTAGATACTAAGTATTCAAATATATAGAAATAAATTATTCGACTGTTTAGATACTAAGTATGCAAATCTATAGAAATAAAGTATTCGACTGTTTAGATATTAAGTATGCAAATCTATAGAAATAAAGTATTTGATTGTTTAGATACTAAGTATAAATAAAGTATACGAATGTGATAGTGTTAAGTATAAGAATATTTACAAATTAAGTATACAAATGTGATAGTGTTAAGTATACGAATTCTCACAAATTAAGTATACGAATATTACATGTATTTGACTGACTATATATATGTTACTAATTAGAATGCTTTTTTATATACTATTGTTTTTTGTAACAGTTGGCACAAGAAAATGACCCGAATTCGTTTATGTCAGCTTATCGAGGTTCAACTGCTTGTCTCATTGACTTAATCCAGGGGACTGAAGAGTGATCCTATGAGGTTGCTTAAGGAACAAGCTCTAGAAAAGGATGGGTTTGGTGGTCCTGCGAGAAAGCATTGCAAATTAAGTATACGAAAATAGTGTTTGATTGTAGTTAAAAAAGGTTGGGTTTGGTGGTCCTACGAGAAAGCTTTACAAATTAAGTATACAAATATAAAGTGTTCGAATGTAGTTATATAAAGTGTATGAATGTTGGTTCATATAGTATACGAATATTCATATTTCAAGTATATGAATATGGATATAGAAGTATATAATTGTATACTTAAGTTTCTTTTAACAAAAACTAAGGTATTAGCATTATTGTGTAATAAGTACTCCCTCCTATTTTAAATATAAGTCGTTTTAGAGATGAATCTGGACTATTTTCAATCTAGATACATCTCTAAAATGACTTATATTTAAAATAGGAGGTAGTATGATCGTTACTAAAAATAGTGTTTGACTGATTATATCATTAGCATACAAATTTGTGATAGTGGTAAGTATACAAATGTTTACAAAGTAAGTATATGAATGTAATAGTGTGAAGTATACGAATGTAATAGTGTGAAGTATACGAATGTAATAGTGGGAAGTATACAAATGTTTACAAATTAAGTACGCAGATGTGATAGTGTTAAGTATACGAATGTTTACAAATTAAGTATACCAATAGCATTGACGTCTTCTACGCTCATATAACAATATGTTTAAACATTCGTACATTAAACTTATAAATATAGTTATAGTTAAAGTATTGGTATACTTAACTTGTAAATATATGTATACTTAACACTTTCACATTCGTATCTTTACGATATCCTTATTCATATGCTTATGTGCACTATTTATGCAGTCGGTTACTTTAAGTATATGTCCTTTACTCGAATACTTAACATATAGTCAGTCGTTTACTTATGAAATCCATACAATGTAGATATGATACCAAGAATCAGGAAAAATAATATATCATGCGTAAATGGTGGTGAAGTGGAATGAGGAAGAAGAAGCTAACTTGTATTAAGTAATTCTGGTATGCTATGTGAGAAACATATATATATATATATAATGTTTATTATTATTTTGACTATTCATCTACCAATTCCTCAGTTCAGTTTTATGTCCAGTGGTAAATGAAGAAATACCGACTCTATTGTTATACGTATACTATAAAAAGCCTTACTCGAATACTAGTCTGTGTTAAATTCATTTACTAGATACTACTTTTCGTTTCAAATACTAAGTGAGTTCTACTTAAATTACCATGTACACTTATAATTATATAACAAATATTGGAAGTATTAAACCCCCCATAATTTACTCTGCAACATTGAAAAACGTTAAAAATGTAAATATATTAAAAAAATTATAACAAAAATACATTTTTAGTTTTTCAAAATATACACACCCAAATACTAAATCAGTAGTATATCAAATACTTATAACAATATATTCAATTACTAACGCCTTCTACGCTCATATACTAGATATCACTTGACTATTAAGCTACCACATCATTATTACTTATGCGATATTGGAAAATGTGAAAAAATTTAAATATAACAAATTTTTTATGTCTGACGTGCCTTTTTAGTTTTTCAAAACATATACACTAAAATACTAAATTAGTACTGGTTCAAGTACTCATAATAATACCTTTAAACACTAACATGTTCTACACTCATATACCAGATATAGGGTGACTGTTAAGCTACCACATAATGATTTCTTCTGTGATATTGAAAAACGTGAAAATTTTTAATATAATAATTTTTTTAATATCATAAATAACTTTTTAGTTTCCCAAAATGTATACACTGAAATACTAAATCAGTAATATATCAACTACAAATAACAATATGTTGAATTACTACATTCCTTTACAATCATATACCAAATATCTTGTGACTATTAAACTACCTTATAATTATTACTTCTATACTATTGAAAAACGTGAAGAGATTTAAATATAGTTAAAAATTTATGATAGAAATACCTTTTTGGCTTTTCAATGTGCCAATTATTATCAAATAATTAAAACAACTAATCATTTATATAATAAAAAAAGGCATTCCACCAATGAGAATACATCCAGAAAAATCTGGATTGCTTGTGAGACCAGGTCTCAAGCCAACCCCGTGCAAGACTTTTCGATGTCTGCAATAAATGTGCACTAGGGAGATGAGCCCACATAACCCTCCACTGCGTGGACCCATTGTGTCTCTCCGTATTTTCCAAAATCTGTCGCATTTTCAAATGACCGCCCCCTTTCAACGATCTCGTCTATTTTACTGTCTATCTGACTGTCATTACTACGTGAGATTGCGCCCGCAGTCTGCATGGGAACAGGTCCATGACATAAAATTGGCAGCGACGGCTGTTCTTCCATCATTCTGTCTCCGCTGTTTAATTGAGGCTCATTAACATCTTTTGTACTAAAAAGCAGTGGCGAACCCAGAAGACAAACCTTATGGGGTCCAAAAAAATTTTCGATGTTAACGTATATTAAAACTTTACTTTAAAAAATGATCATCAACAATAATTGAATTTACAATCTCACACATATATAAGAACATGTATTTACTATTTAATTATTATCAAATTTCAGTATTTTACTCAATTTTATTTTATTAAAACTATGCTTTAAAAAATTATTTTTGTTATTATTAGAAAAGCTATGGGGTCCGGGACCCCACTAGACCCCGCCTCGGTCCGCCCCTGCTAAAAAGGGCACCGTTAACCTGCGAAGTTTCGTCAGAACTAAAAACTCCTCCTCCTTCTTTATGTGTATGATCGACAATTCTGGACTTACGTTGAATATGGTTCAGGGTACCCACATCATCAGGAATTTGAATAATACTCTCGCTCGGGTCTGGATTTTTGCAAGTGGCCTTATCATTCCCTCCTTCAACGATTGAAACCGGGAAAGAGCATCCCTCAATTTTGACCTCAATTTTCAAATTAATCAGTTGGAGGGTCGACGTTTCCACATAAATTCGGATTTCAGCATTCTCCACGAACTGATCTTCTTCCTCTTCTATCTTGATGACATCCCCTACTATTTGTGCGATTTTACGCATGTTTGTTTAGTTCCACGCATGAAGGGGTATACCACGGAGGATAACCCATGTTCTACGTTTTTCAACTTGGTCCTCCCTTTCCCATTGACGAATCTCCTATCCTTCACCATTAGAAAGACCCTGGTTAACAACATCTTTCATTTCATGTATTGAGTTAAAAAGCATAAGGAATTTCCTCCTGGAGAGGGCTAGTAACCCTGCCAAATTTGGCCATCTACTACGGGGAAAATCCATTGTTTCCTTCGGGCTCTTGTCCTCCTGAATAGAGATGACCGCACATTTGGACAGACAGGCCTTCATCTCTTCATCCGCTCTGACCTTAATAGAAAGTCTTGATTTAGCACTGCTATACTCTTTTTGGGTTTGGGTAGACTGATGCAGCTGAGAAAAGCTACTTTCGAGAGCACCTTTCCTCTCTTTAGCTCTATGCCCTTGAAATTCCAGTCTAGCCCAAAGACTACAACCATTGATATTCCAGCCTTTGAGGCCATCAATTACTCTTTTAGCATCGTCGACATGACCAACATCAACAAAAGCACACGCGTTTCGATTCCACGATCTCCGCTTTCTACTAATATAGAGCCTACTCCATATGGCAAATCTTCTAACTAACCTTCCTAGTTGGTATTCCGAAACTCCTCTATGAAGGTTATCGATAAATATTGTGGTAGTGGTATTACCTTTGGGTCTGTAGCCTCTATGCGGCAGAACGTCAGGAGCCGAGCTTCGCTTATACCTCTTACTATGGTTGTGTGAAGACAGAGGGCTGTGCGAGCAGCGTTTAGGTTTATCCTTTCGCGCTGTACCTTTTTTCCTATGAGGTTTGAATGAAACCACATCAGCCCCACGAGGATGGTGAACACATCCGTAGTATCTGAGCCTTTTACCCTTCCCCGAAGTAACCCTTTCTCTCAACATGAAAAGGGACACGTACTAGTAAGACCGCTAAAAGTTTTTGGGGCGGATTGGTTACAAGCCGCAGGTGTAGAGTGTGGATTTTATGGAGAGGTTGGTTGTTTTTGGGTGGTGGTATTTTTGGCTGGACTTTGGCGGAGATTACGGTTGTGGCTAAGATAAGACGGTAGTTGGGAAGTAGGTTACACATGGTAGGGAGCGGGGAGGGGTGAAGGGTGTAAAATATCTCCTAACAGATTCCTAAATTCCCTAACCACTTCCTAATTATACGCCACTATCCGTGTACATCTATCTATATATGTAATATGATACGGTAATCAATATCAAATGAATTTAACTTCTTACCTGGTATCAGACTGTGTTCTAATTTTTTTTTTTTTTTTTTTTTTTTTTTTTTTTTTTTTGCGATCAAAAGCACCACTATTATTATTAGCTGACACATGATATCATAAAGTCCTACTCTGAAGATCTCTTTAATCTAAATTAAGAAACCCTAATGACCCTATGCTATCAAAGACAACAAGCGCTAATCAACTGAGCATACAAATGCAAAAAACAACCTAATCTGATTGGAAACACCATAACCCAAACCATCTACACGAGCATTGCTTCTTCATGAGTTTTGAAAGAGTGGAGTCTTGAAAATGGGAACGAATAGCAATCATTGCTGACAGTCTTAATGAAGCTGCAACACTTGGCTCCGCGTGCAAATTTCTGTAATTCGGAGGAAGTATAGAGATCATGGATGCACGAACCCACGTAACATCATGGAATTACTTGGAACATTTCTGCGCTTGTTCAATGGATGGATGAGGTGGGACTGTGGTGGCTGGATGGCGAAGGGCTTACTGGCGATGGGTGTGGGTATACTGGGAAGTGAGGGTATGGGAGTGAGGGTATGGGTGTGGGACGTCAGGGTCTGGGTGTGCCCCCGCGGGTATGGAGGGGCCGTAGGGGAATAATGCTTGTTTTGTTGAGGTTGTTTGCTGCTGCTCCTCTTGAGAGAAGGATATTTGGGCCATTGCGGCCATGATTGCTAAGATAACAAAGAAAGCTTTCATCTTTGTAAGGTGATTAAGTGGGTAATTGTAAGCTTTCATCTTCTCGCGTCTACGTTGACGACATCATCCTCACCGCCTCCTCCACTCTGCTTCTTCGCAACATCATCCACGCTCTTAGCACCGAATTCTCCATGACCGACCTCGGCCCTCTACATCACTTCCTTGGCCTTTCTGTGACTCGCTCCACATCCGGCCTTCACCTCCATCAAACCACTTACCAAGGACATTCTACACACCGCTTTGGTATGACCAACTCGCAACCTTGCCGCACCCCCGTTGACACGAACCCCAAACTTGGACACGACGCTGGTCCACCTGTCTCCAACCCCACTGCCTACCGCTCTCTGGCCGGCGCACTACAATATCTTACCTTCACTCGCCCTGACATAAGCTATGCCGTCCAACAATGTTGCCTTCACATGCATGACCCCCGTGGCCCATCTCACTGCCCTGAAGCGCATCTTACGCTACTCAAAGGCACCCTGCCACCGTCGGCCTCACTATTACACCAAACAACGTCGGATCAACTCACTTATACACTGACGCGACTGGGCCGGTTGTTCCCGACACACGGCGCTCCACCTCGGGTTTATTGCATGTTCCTCGGCTCCAACCTGTCTCCCTGGTCCTCCAACGACAACCACCGTCTCACGCTCCAGTGCCGAAGCACAGAATACCGCGCTGTCGCAACGCCATTGCTGAATCCTGCTGGATCCCGCAACCTGCTCCACGAACTGCGTGCCCCCACCACTCGCGCCACCATCGTTCTTCTGCGACAAGTTAGTACTGTCTACATGTCCGCAATCCGGTCAACATCAACGCACCAACATATCGAACTCGACATCCCTTCGTTCGGGAGAAGGTCGCACTAGGACAAGCACGGGTGTTTCATTTCCCAACCCCAGCCAATTTGCGGATATTAGACCAAAGGATTACCGTACTCCATATTTGTAGAATTAGGGACATCTGTGCCTCCGGCCTCCTCCGGCTTCGACTGGCGGGGACTGTAAAAATATCTCCTAAAGATTCCTAAATTCCCTAACCACTTCCTAATTATACGCCACTATCCGTTTACATCTATCTATATATTGTAACTAATGATACGGTATCAATATCAATGATATTAACTTCTTCAAAGGGGACGGTAGAGGAGAGAGGCGGGAGAGAAGAGAGAGGGGGGAGACATCTGTGTAGTGGATCCATTGACGGACTAGCCAATATGAAATTGATTCTTTTTTAAATCGTGTTTGCCTATAACGATATGGATCATCTCCTCTAATGTCCACAACAACATCCACGTCGATTAATTGGCAACATGAACCTGATCATCCGGCCGGTTAGTTTTCAATAGCCTTTGTTTCAACTATGTTTTAGTGATCTAAGTGAATTAGGTGTTGTGTTGTTACTTGTTTTTTTTTTCTACATCCTTAATTCGTATCTAGTTTAAAGGTTCATCAAAATAACTAACTTAGGAGACCAAAAAACTGAACTTTATTTCTTGGAAATGTAATTGCAAATGATTGTTGTTTGTTTGTTACAGTGTATAAGCAGGTGGATCTTGGCTAGAAATTGAGTCATGGTGAGGGGCGGAGCCTGTCACAGCTTCAGGAAGACTGTTGCATGTTGGTTAGCAGAATGGCTGCAGCTATATATTTTATTTTGTATTCTGTAGAAATGTTGCAAGTGTGAACTTGAGTGTTTACCTTGAATCTTTAAGGATCGGATGGGTGCGTGTATGTATCAGTTCTAGTTACAAATGAATTTGGATGTTTAGCTTGAATCGTTCTCTTAAGATGATTCACTATGCTACTGTACTTTGCCTTATGCCTTAGTAAAATAACAGTTACTGATTTTTTAAATCTAAGTTTCATGACTCTTCATTGTAAAACCTTGTACAATAAATGTCATAGTATTATAGTATAAATGATGGGGAATTATAGGTAACTGTTGTTATCTGTATGAAATTCGGCTATGGAAACCGGGTTTAAAATACTAGCAAAGAAAGTAGTCAAATTATTGGTGGAAAAAAGATTTCAAAAAACGACCTTATAATAACGCTTTTAATAATAATCATTTTTAAAATAATAAAACAACAATTTTCTTTTATAATTGTTTTTAAACACCTCATTTTGAAATGTTCTTCCTCATGTCATCGACTTTATCTCTCTTCGCCACTGATAACCAAAAACCTCTCTATTGCTCGTCATCGCTAATGTTGCTTGCCGCTGCTGCTTGCCACTGGTGCTCTTAGCGCCGCCCTCCGCCTTCGCAAACCTCCCAGGGTTGTTGCCGGTTACTGTCTGCTGGTAATTTTACTTGTAACTGTCAAACAAGATGCATATCCCACGCGCTTCATTGCTCATTATGCCGTCTCTTTTGATTTCTGATTTTCAATGTCACCTTCCAAAGCAAATGATGCTCTGTGCTAGCTTTTCATTCTCTTTGGCGATTATGTTTTGTTTTTAGTGTCACCTTCGTGAAGAATACATGCTTTGCGCTTTGATTTTTTTTATCGCATATGGTTTTGATCGATTTTGTTACATATTGTTATGCTAGCTCTTCTGTCTAGCTGCATTATAGATTTTATTCC